>CAJGYO010000338.1:0-101152 GCA_904845875.1 Miscanthus lutarioriparius
AGTTTCATCAATCTTACTGCTCTACCAGGAGAACCTGTTGACGTCCCAACTATGCGCCACCACTGAGAGTCCATGTTGGTCTAGCCTTCACAGCTAGGAAAATTTCCATTGGTCCAAGAGCGTATTGCTTCCCAAATTCGTTTTGAATATCTACAATGGGCGAAGAGATGGATGGCCGATTCATCTATGGACACGCAGAGGGGACAATATTGTTGGTGGGCAACCGCGAGCTGCCAACCGATCTACTGTCCAAAGTCGGCTTTGTATCGCTAGCCATGCAAAAAACTTGCAAGTTGGAGGTACCCAAGTTTTCCAAATTAACCTATCAAAATCTGTGTTTACTGCACCTATGAATTGTGCCAGGTATGCCGAGCGAGCTATGTATTCCCCAGATGCAGTGAGCTTCCATGTAATTTGGTCATGAATTTCCCGATTTAGTTCCACCTCCTGTAGCCCTTGCCAAAGGAGAGTAAATTGGTTGAAGTGCTGTACAGTATCAAACCTCAAGAGATTAATGTCCCTCACCCAATTGTTTTCAGTTAAAGCTTGTTGCACAGTTCTGTTCTTCCTCTTACTGATTTGAAAAATCAAGGGTGCCACGTCCTTTGGACATTGTCCATTCCACCAGACCGAGTGCCAAAAGGATGCTTTTGCTCCATTGCCGATTTATGATCTTTGTGGCTGCATTGAAGCGGCGGCGATCTGACTTTGTACAGGGTACCTCCATCCCAAACCATGGTTTGTTGTCAGAACCATCTGATTCTGAGTGCTCTGGAAAAATGTTGAAGGTCAAGAATTCCTAGCCCACCAAGGTTGGTGGGGCGAAGAGATCGCTTCCATAAAACTTTGCATTTACCTCCGGTGATGTGTGTGCCTCCCGTCCATAGGAAATGTCGTCTATGAGAATCCAGCTCAGTGATGATGCCCTTCGGTGGCTTGAGCGAAGTGAGAAAATAAATTGGCTGCGAAGAAAGAACCGACTTGACGAGAGTGTTTCGATCGGCCTGGGTTAGTAACTTCCCTTGACAATGTGCAAGGCTGGAGACTGCCTTATCAATCAGCGGCTGGCAATCAATTTTCCTTAGTCGAATTAAGGTGAGAGGCAAGCCAAGGTACTTGAAAGGGAAGGTTGCTCGGGTTGCTGGGAAGTCTGCTAATACCTGCTGTAGGTTAATGCCTGTAACACCCTCAATCTTTTGCTAAAACATGTCATGAGCATCATGGTTATGTGTCAATGTATGTAATATAGTGTGTGAATCAATTTACGTAACTTAAAACGACCAACGGAAATGCTTAACGAAAGGTCGTTCGTGGCGTATAAAATTATTAAGTACGGATGTTCGCGATTTTTTATTGAACGAAAATACTATAGAACGTACATACGGAACTTTAGTAAAGTTGGAAGTATGAACTTTGTAGATGGCGATGAAATACCTGCGGTCGAGAAATGAATTCACTAGCTAGCATACCTAATAGCTTGGAAATCGAAATCGACGCGAATCTGATCGAGACTTAGTCAAATTTCTTATGTCGGAAAATGGTTTGACAAGGCTAAGTTTGACAATTTTTATAGAGCAATCGGGTTACGGAGTGATGGGGTATTAGGGCTTGGTTTTAGTAGCCTAACATGCCCTCTTAAGTATAGCATAGGTGGTTTGGCAATTGAATCACCGAATTGGATTTTTAGGACACTTTAAAAAGTGTGCATGGCACGTTCCCGGCCGGTTTCATTGCGTGGGCGCGATCACCGTGCCTCGGGCACTCGGCGTCGCAGCGTCGGCCGTCCGACGCACACACGCACGCACGCACGCACACACGCACACCGTCACGCTCGGCGGGACGCTGGGGGCCGTTCGGCCTGGCCGCTCTGCCCCATCGCGCCCTGCCGTTGCCGTCGTGGGCCCGGCGCCCTGGCCGGTCCGCTACCACATGGTCGCTTTGCTTTGCCGTGTCGCTGCCTTGCGTTGCGTTGCATCATGTTTGCGCTACGATGCGTTGTTCCTCTCTGACCGGGTGGGTTCCGTCCGCGTGGCCTTGCACGCCGTCGTGACACCATTATTGGCGCCGCAACGCCCGGGCCACGGCCTGTCGTCGACGCGCTAGCTCGTCCAATGCGTTTGGGGCGAGGATCCCTTGGCCACGGCACCCGCACCCTGCCAAGACGCGCCCCAGTTGAAGTCTAACGGGTCCCACAGCCGTCCTGTCCGCTCGCGTGCCCCTGCTTCTCTCTGCCGCCGCCGTCGCCTTGCGCCCACGAGCACGCCAGAAAGAAGTCACCTCTCTTCTTTTCTCCTCGCCTGCACCTACGCTCTCTTGTCCTCTCACTGCCTGTGCCACCCACAACCTTGATGATGGCCGGTCGGGCGCTAATTTGGTGTTTCCGCCCTGGCAAGCCGTTAAGGCTGCGCTTGGCCATGGGCGCGGATAGCTCACTCACCCGTCGCTCGTTGCCCAATTAGCTGCACCATTACCTTTGCTTAGGTCCTTCCTCCACCCCGCGCACCTTAGCCTTGCCGCTACCAGCCCGCCTTGGTCGCTGACGCGACGGTGTCGCCACAGTGCGCCGCCGCATCCCACCGTCGCACGTGGCCAGCTCGGTTTGGGGAATCCCTAGCCAAACCATCACCACAGCAGCAACCAGGGTACGTTAGTGGAGCTTTAGAGTTAGCTAGCTCTCCTTGCGGTGGCTTAGGGTGGCCGTCGTGCTCGCGCCGCCGTCGCGCATGGCCGCCGCTTTTGCGAGCTCGGTCGCCCTGTAAACTCGGCTAGGGTAGGCTCTAGGGTTGTAGGTGTTGTTCGGCTTGCTATCTAGGGCAGAGCGTGTCTCGGTTGGCCGGCGTGGTGGTCCAGAGCTATCACCACCGTGCCGGTGCGCGCGGGGGTGGCCCGAGGACTTGGCCGTTGTAAAGAGGGATTGTTCCAAGGGCTAGTTTGCTTAAGTCCCGACTGTAGGAATAGGCCACATAGTAGTCAGGGGAATAGCAGTTTGTTTGGGGGCGTTTTCGCATAGGTGGCTGGCGCGCGTGGGCCTCCCCGTCGTGGGCTGTTGTCGCGCGGTTGAGCCGCGCCCCACGTGGGCCGTGTCGGTGGGTCACGTGCGAATGCGCGCTGCGTGGGAGTGGGCCACGTCGCTCGCTCGTGGCCCGTGCGGGTTAAATTCGCTTTTCAATTTATAAAAGATAGAAATAGCTTTGTATTTTTCATTCTAAGTTGAACTTTGGAAATTAATATCAATTCATATCAGTATCCAAAAATGGTGAAATAAATTCTGTTCAGTTCCTAAAAATGTTACCATCTGATAGTATGGTTAGTTTATATATATATCTGTGTGGATGCTAAGGTCTATTAAATTATTTAGAAGTGTTAATGTTATTTAGATTAATAATTGTAGGAATTTTTGTGGCAAGTTGGTAATAGCTCTAGCCATGAAATTTTTACAGTAGGTTCATTAGATTATTATGTGCTCACTGTAATTTTTGTAGCCTTTGAATAGGTTGATAAATAGGGTATCTAATACTCCTTGTTTTATCATATATATAGTAAATCGATATTAAGAGTAAGAATGCCTTTAGTTGCAAAGTTAGTACATGAAATATTTCATACCAGTTTAATGGAAATGATAGGCAACTTAGCATCTTAGTCGGTAGAGCTAGCTTAGTAGATGGATAGATGTATTCTTATTTTAAGAGTTGTTGTTGCCGTATTACTAAGTGTTGCATCATCATTTCATGCATATAGATAATGAGTTGCTAGAGTTCGTGCCTGCGGACGAGCAGGAGTATGAGGATATCATTGAAGAGTACGAGGAGGAGATTCTCGTTTAGGAGGGAACCCCAGAGTCATCAGTTGCTGACTTTGTTGACACCCTGCCTGCCCAAGGCAAGCCCCGGTGCATAACCCTTATTTTGATTGATATCTTAATATATATATGTGATGTGCATTTACGTTACAGGCATTTTATGGAAACTACATGCATAGATATATCTACCCATGAGTCCTACTAGCATAGCTCGAGTAGTTGCTATGCTTAGTTTTTTGGTAGCATGAGTAACCTGCCGTTACTCACAATATGTGATTATTATTATCACTCATGATAAAATGGTGAAAGGAAAATGGAGACCGGCTAGGGATATGGTTTGGGTATTGGTGGGTGTAAGAGATTGTGTCATGCGGCCAACGGGGCATAGCTTGATTACACTGTTTCCCTGTCTGTGTCGGTTAAGGACCGACCGTTGCATTAGGTTCTAGTCAAGTCATAGACTTATTATCCTGAACACATACTTGTGTATGGGGGCAGGGAAGGCTTGTTGCTCTCTTGTCATGGGTTTCGGCTCTTTCTGGACCGATTGATTGGGGGCGGGGATGGTGGAGGTCTAAGCACCGCACTGAGTCTAGGACTCAGTAGCGGGGGCTTGGAGTCCAAGTTTGGACGAGGACCTGGACCCCGTGACAGGAGATTGGTGGGTTGGTCCTGCTTGTGCCTGGGGTACAAGCGGGGCATGTGTCTCAGGGTACCCAGCCGAGCACATTGATTCACGAATCACCAGGCGATCTAGTACGGCTTGTCTACAGTCTAGCACCGTAGTAAGAACTGAAAGAGGAAAGGTGGTGAAATGGAACTGCTTGCTCAACTCTTGCTTGAAGGTAGAACAGGTGCTTACATAGAATGGTTAGGCAATGAACTAATCATGACTGCTAATAATAAACATACATAAGGATTCACTATTAGTGTTGCTTTCCGTAAAAAGAAAAACCAGCAATCCATAAAGCTTATCATATCCCTTGGAGTCGGGAAATTATTCCCACTAGTCGGATAAGTCTTGCGAGTACATTGTGTACTCAGGGTTTATTTACCCCTGTTGTAGGTACATCTTGAGGAGTAGTCGTTGTGTGAAGGATTCTTCTGGTGGGCACAGACGGATCCTTGTATATTATCGATAGATGTTTCTTTCATTCTGTTGTTAAATTTCCGCACTCTGAATTTGGTACTGTAATAATATATTTCTAAGAACTTTGGATGTATGCAATGAACTAAGTAATGTAAACTCGTTCTCATTATTGGATCCTGAGGGAAAAATATGGATTATTCAGGCTCTCCCTTGGGGTGTGGTTGACGGAATCCACCCGATGTAGCTGGCTCTCGGGGTGCTTAGTGTCTAGTGGAAGACAAGCGCCTCCGTAAGTACGTTATTTTGGGCGGTTCTACCACAGTTGGTACCAGAGCCAATAATGAGTCTATGAGTTTCATCACTCTTTTCCAAAACCTAAAATTTGACCAATAAAAGTTTTGTGAAAAGTAGGATGCGATAAAATTATCTAAATAAGTATAAGCCCTAGCAATATGGTCTATCTAGGATAACGGCACTGGTTTTATCTAATCAATTTTCTACAGGTACACTAACTTACGCTGCGTAAGAAATCATTAGCATACGGAAAGTGAGTGTGCGATGTGCTGAAAATCTTGCGAATGCCGCTATAATCTGGCTTGAGTGAACGTATAGGCCGATGCATGCATCATGATAAGAAAATCTTGCTTAAATGAAACTCCCCCTACATGTATAATTGGATTAGTAAATTGATAGGATAAATTAAAAGAATGCTTTATTAAATGCCTTATCATTTCTCTAATCTCTTATTCCTGATTTGGAGGGTTGTCCTAAATGGTTGGTTCCTATCTGTTTTCTGATGAACTTGAGATCCAGTCGCAGGAGCACCAGTGCCGGAGCGGGCCATGGCCTTAGCGAAAGGCCAAGGTGAAAGTGGCCGGGGCAATGAGCACGGCAACGGGGAGAGCCATGTGGCCCCACTTCTGGATCCTCCACCACCACCACCACCACCGCCTCCGATGACTCATGCAGAGATGATGGTGGAGATGTTGGCTGCTCGTCGTGAGTCAGCCCATGCCATGGAGCTATTAGCACAGACTATTGGTGACTTCGCCCGTGGAGGCCATGGAGGCAATTGTGGGAATAGGGGTGGTGCCCGTGGTCCCAAGGGACCCTGCTCTTATCAGGATTTCTTAAAGATACACCCACCCACGTTCACGCCGATGACTGAGCCTCTATATGCGGGGCATTGGCTTCGCATTCTGGAGCAAAAGTTTCTGCTACTCACCGTAACTGAGGAGCAGAAAGTGCGCTTTGCAGCGCAACAGCTGTTGGGATCTGCTAGTGCATGGTGGTACACATTTAATGCCATGCAGCTGGCGAATCACCATGTGACCTGGCAAGAGTTCACTACGGCCTTCGGAGAGTATTATATTCCGGCTGGTGTTCTAAACAGGAAGTTGACGGAGTTCCTAGACCTGAGGCAAGGAAGCATGTCTGTGATGGACTATGTCAACAAGTTCAACCACTTGTCACAGTATGCTGGGACTCACGTTGATACAGATGAGAAGAAGAGGGATAGTTTCTATCACGGCCTCTCTTGCAACCTACAAAAGGAGTTATATATAGGAAACTATCAGACCTTTGGGGCTATGATGAATGCGGCCATTGCCATGGAGGGCTTGCAGCGTGACTCTCAGGCAGAATGGAAGCGCAAGCGGGTGGCTACTGGGTCTTCTAGTCACCCTAGGCGTAGAAGGTATAGGTTGTCAGGCTGGTGCCCTATCAGTCTTCGGGTGGGCATTCGTTTCGACAGCCTCAGCAGACCTTTCAGGCACCTTCCACTCAGTATCGTGCACCTACTCAGCAGGTGCAACATCAGCAGCCCTAGGGACAGCAGGTCCCACCTCGTCAAGGATAGGGGAACAAGCCTAGTGTTTGTTTCAAGTGTGATAAGGAAGGCCACTATGCTCGAGAGTGTCCGCAAAACCAGCCTACCCAGTCTGCTCAGCCCTCAGCTAACTCTCGCCTGATCAAGCGGATAGTTATAAAGAAGAAAGTGCCAGTGAGCCGATTTGGACAGGTTAATTTCGTGGAGGCTGAGGAAATATTACAAAATAAACCGGTGATGGCTAGTATGTTCACCATTGTTTCCCATCCAGCTTATGTGTTGTTTGATTCTGGTGCATCACATTCATTCATGAGCATGGGATTTGCACACCAGCACAATATACCTCTTATGGCTATACCTTTTGCCTATAGAATCAGTACTCCAGGTGCGTAGTTGTGCGTTAACACTCGGACGGACATAGTGGGATTAGTGTTAGCCACTCACACTTACTACCTCCAGTTCATGGTGTTGCCTAGGCAAGGCATTGATTCAATTCTAGGAATGAACTGGTTGCGTGTATATGGGGTACTTTTGGATCTGAAGTAGAGAGTTGTGGAGTTATGGCTTCTTTCTTCTGAGGATAGTATGTCTCTTCTTATGCCCTCAGATCCAGCCTTACCTATTGCTGCTCAAGCTAAAGCTTCTCCTGATCTTACCTCTATTCTTGCGGTCTGTGAGTTCCCGGATGTCTTTCTTGAAGATCTACTTGGGTTGCCACCGGATAGAGATGTGGAGTTCTCCATTGAGTTAGAGTCTGGCACTGTTCCTATCTCCCGACACCCGTACCGTATGGCCCCGAAGGAATTGGCCGAAATGAAGAAGCAATTAGATGAGTTGTTGGAAAAAGGATTCATCCGTCCTAGCTCATCATCATGGGGTTGTCCAACCATTTTTGTGAAGAAGGATGGCACTCTTCAGATGTGTGTAGATTACCACCCTCTCAATGCGGTAACCATTAAGAACAAGTATCATTTACCATGTATTGATACTTTGTTCGATCAACTAGCTGGTGTCAAGGTGTTCTCCAAGATTGATCTTAGTTCAGGCTATCATCAAATCAAGATTAGACCACAAGATATACCAAAGATAGCTTTTTTCACTAGGTATGGGCTGTATGAATACCTAGTCATGTCTTTTGGTCTCACCAACGCTCCTGCATTCTTTATGTATCTCATGAACTCAGTCTTTATGTTGGAGTTGGACTAGTTTATGGTGGTATTCATTGATGATATCTTGATATATTCCAAGAACAAGGAAGAGCATGCCCAACACCTTTGGATAGTACTAACTCGATTGAGGGAACACAAGCTGTATGCCAAACTTAGCAAGTGTGAGTTTTGGCTGGATCGAGTACAGTTTTTAGGACATGTTCTAACCCCTGATGGCATCTCTATAGATCCAAGCAAGGTGCAAGATGTGCTAAATTGGAAGTCACCCAAGTCAGTGCACCAGATCCGTCAGTTCCTTGGTCTTGCTGGATATTATCGACGTTTCATTCCTGACTTCTCCAAGATAGCTCAGCCGATGACCAAGCTGCTCCAGAAAGATGCCCAGTTTGTTTGGAGCCCGGCTTGTGAAGAAGCCTTCCAAGCTTTGAAGAAATTTCTTACCACTGCTCCTGTCCTGGCCCAACCAGATATTGATAGACCTTTTGATGTATATTGTGATACCTCAAAGATAGGGTTGGGATGTGTGCTTATGCATGATGGGCATGTGATAGCTTATGCTTCACACTAGCTGAAAAAGCACTAGATGAATTATCCTACCCATGATTTAGAGCTGGCTGCCGTGGTGCATACTCTAAAAATTTGGAGGCATTATCTGTTAGGAAACAAAGTACACAATTTTACAGATCATAAGAGCCTCAAATATATTTTCGCTCAGTCTGAGTTGAACATGAGGCAAAGGAAATGGTTGGAATTAATTAACGATTATAAGTTGGAGGCACATTACCACCCTGAAAAAGCTAATGTGGTAGCTGATGCTTTGAGCTGGAAGTCATATCAGGCTAAAGAAACACCTTTGTCTCTCAACCATGTTGAGGTGCTAGCTCACATTGCCTTAGTCTCAGATTTACTTGAGCAGCTTATTATGGAGCAAAGGCAAGATACTTTAGAAATTACTCACCTCAAGAAACAAATTGCCAAAGGGCGTGGTCCTCATTTTAGCATTAATGAGCAAGGGGTAGTAAGGTACAAGAACAAATTGGTGGTTTCATCAAATGAGGAGATTAGAAGGAAGATTTTGAATGAAGCTCATCATTCCAAGTTGTCTATTCATCCTAGCAGTAACAAGATGTACCATGATTTGCGCCACTTGTATTGGTGGTCCAATATGAAGCAGGATATCACCAAGTACGTCGCGGAGTGCGACACTTGTGGGAGAGTTAAGGTAGACCACATGTGTACCCCAAGATATTTGCAACCCTTGCCCATTCCTGTTTGGAAATGGGAAGATATTTCCATGGATTTCATTGTAGGTTTACCCCGCACATCCAAGGGCTATAACTCTATTTGGGTCATTGTGGATCACCTTACCAAGTCAGCTCATTTTCTCCTAGTGGATTCTAGATATTCAGCTAGAAGGTATGCCAAGCTGTATTTTGACTGGATTGTGACCATGCATGGAGTTCCTCTTACTATTGTCTCTAATAGAGGGTCCGTCTTTGTCTCCCGTTTTTGGAAGCAGCTTCAGGAGTGTCTTGGTACTAGCCTCCTCCGCAGTTCAGCCTATCATCCATAGACCGATGGCCAAATAGAAAGGGTAAATCAGGTACTTGAGGACATGCTGAGAGCTTGTGCTATTTCTTTTCCTAAGTGGGACGAATGTTTGAACTTAGCTAAGTTTTCTTACAACAATAGCTATCAAGAAAGCATTCATATGGCACCCTTTGAAGCTCTGTATGGAAAGAAAGGTAGGACACCACTTAACTAGGTTAAAGTGGGAGACCATGGATACTTTGGGCCTGACTTCATCAAAGAAGCTCGAGAGCAAGTCAGTATCATTCAGAGTCATTTGAAGGCGGCTCAGAGCCGATAGAAAGCTTATGCGGATAAGCGAAGAAGACCTTTGCAGTTTGCAGTTGGGGATTATGTGTACCTCAAGATGTCTCCTATGAGAGGGGTGCATAGGTTTGGTGTCCATGGCAAGCTAGCCCCTTGATATGTGGGTCCTTACAAGGTTTTGGAGTAGTGTGGCACAGTTGCTTATCGTCTCTAACTTCCAAATATTTTATCGGTGTTACATGATGTGTTCCACGTATCTCAGTTGAAGAAGTGTTTGTGGGTCCTTGATGAAGCTATGGAAATTGAAGGACTTCCCCTCTAGCCTGACTTGGGGGCCGTTCGGCTGGTGTGGAAACTAGCCGATTTTCACTGTTCTCGGCTTGTTTTTACTATTCATGCTCTCACAAATTCCTCTAGATTCTTTCAAATTTCTCCAAGCGAACAGGGCCTTGATGTATATTGAACATCTTGTCAAGATCTTAGATGAGAAAGAAAGAGTGTCTAGGAACAATGTGGTGAAGTTCTACAAGGTTCAGTGGCAAAACCACTCAGAGGATGAAGCAACGTGGGAGCAAGAAACTTACATCCTAGAGCATTATCCCCCTCTTGTTTCTGGTTCATCGAGGTAGTTGTTTATTTCAAAATGTATTCCTTAGCTCTTTTCCCACACTAGGCACATGAAATCTCGGAACGAGATTTTGTTTTAGAGGGTAGATTTGTAACACCCTCGGTGTTACACTGTAAAATCTTTTGCTAAAACATGTCATGGGCATCATGGTTATGTGTCAATGTATGTAATATAGTGTGTGAATCAATTTACATAACTTAAAATGACCAACAGAAATGCTTAACGAAAGGTCGTTCGTGACGTATAAAATTATTAAGTACGGATGTTCGCGAATTTTTATTGAACGAAAACACTATAGAACATATATACGGTACTTTAGTAAAGTTGGAAGTATGAACTTTATAGATGGCGATAAAATACCAACGGTCAAGAAATGAATTCACTAGCTAGCATACCTAATAGCTTGGAAATCAAAATCCACGCGAAGCCGATCGAGACTTAGTCAAATTTCTTAAGTCGGAAAATGGTTTGACAAGGCTAAGTTTGGCAATTTTTGTAGAGCAATTGGGTTAAGGAGTGATGGGGTATTAGGGCTTGTTTTAGTAGCTTAACATGCCCTCTTAAGTATAGCATAGGTGGTTTGGCAATTGAATCATCGAATTGGATTTTTAGGACGCTTTAAAAAGTGTGCATGGCACTTTCCTGGTGAAAGGTCCTAATATGGCTAGAGGGGGGGTGAATAGCCTATTTAAAAATCTACAAATCAACTAGAGCAATTTGATTAGTATGACAAATAGCGTAATGCAAACTTGCTCTAGCTCTACAAGGGTTGCAAGCCACCTATCCAACAATTCTAGTTGCAATGAATACTTAGGCACACAAACTAGCTATGTAATTACTCACTAAGAGCTCTCAACCTTGCTACTCTAAAGAGCTCAACTAGATGAATGTAAATAATAAAGCAAGCTCTCAATTCTAATTACACTAAAGAGCTTGTATCAACTAGTTTGCAAGAATGTAAATGAGCGAGTAGAGTGATTATACCAACGTGTAGGGGATGAACCAATCACAAGATGAATATATAGCCAATCACCGGGAGAATGACAAAGAAGAGAGACAATCGATTTTCTCCCGAGGTTCACGTGCTTGCCAACACGCTTACGCCCCGTTGTGTCGACCAACACTTGGTGGTTCGGCGGCTAAGAGGTGTTTCACAAACCTCGTCCACACGATAGGACACCGTAAGAACCGACCCACAAGTGAGGTAACTCAATGATACGAGCAATTTACTAGAGTTACCTTTCGGCACTCCGCCGGGGAAGGTACAACTCCCCTCACAATCACCGAAGGCGGCCACGAACAATCACCAACTCGTGCCGATCCTTCACCGCTGCTCCAACTGGTCAGGTGGTGGCAACCACCAAGAGAAACAAGCGAAATCCAATCAAGAACACGAATACCAAGTGCCACTAGATGCAATCACTCAAGCAATGCACTTGGATTCTCTCCCAATCTCACAATGATGATGGATCAATGATGGAGATGAGTGGGAGGGCTTTGGCTAAGCTCACAAGGTTGCTATGTCAATGAAAATGTGCAAGAGTTCTCCATTGAGCGCCATGGGGCTATAAATAGAGCCCCATCAAATAGAGCCGTTATACCCCTTCCTTTGGGGCAAAAGCGCTCGGCCGACCGGACGCTCGGTCAGATCGACCGGACGCTGGCTCTCGGCGTCCGGCCGCTTGATGTCGCCCACGTGTCCAGACTCAACGGTCATCAGCCTCGACCGGACGTTGCTTCCTTCGAATCGACCGGACGCTGAAGCCCCGGCGTCCGGCTGTTTCAATAAGCTCCGAGGCGATTTCTTCGACCGGACGCGTCTGGTCCACCTTGACCGGACGCAGACCAGCGTCCAGTGCTGCTCAACCTTCCTCATGTGCGCATTGAAGTCGGCTATGACCGACGCAGTGCGTCGGCGTCCGGTGCTGATCCGGCGTCCGGTCCACAGGACCGACGCCAAAGATCATTTCGACCAACTCCATTTCAACTCTAACTTCTTCACCCTTGCTCAAATGTGCCAACCACCAAGAATTTTGCATCCGGCGCAATAGAAAATAGACATTTCATTTTTCCAAAGCGTTAATCCCGCCCACAAGCTTCGGCGGGAGGGAGAGAGGGACCCAAACCCATCTCAACCCCGCAAACACCTTGTGCACATGTGTTAGCATATTTTCACAAATATTTTCAAGGGTGTTAGCACTCCACTAGATCCTAAATGCATATGCAATGAGTTAGAGCATCTAGTGGCACTTTGATAACCGCATTTCGATACGAGTTACACTCCTCTTAATAGTACGGCTATCTATCCTAAATGTGATCACACTCACTAAGTGTCTTGATCACTAAAACAAAATGGCTCCTATATTTTATACCTTTGCCTTGAGCCTTTTGTTTTTCTCTTTCTTCTTTTCCAAGTTCAAGCATTTGATCATCACCATGCTATCACCATTGTCATGATCTTCGTCATTGCTTCAACACTTGGAGTAGTGCTACCTATCTCATAAACATCTTGATAGACTAGGTTAGCACTTAGGGTTTCATCAATTAACCAAAACCAAACTAGAGCTTTCACCTGGCCGGTTTCATCGTGTGGGAGCGGTCACCGTGCCTCGGGCACTTAGTGTCGCAGCATCTGCCGTCCGACGCACACACGTGCACCGCCGCGCTCGGTGGGACGCTGGGGGCCGTTTGGCCTGGCCGCTCTGCCCCGCCGTGCCCTGCCGTTACCGTCGTGGGCCCGACGCCCTGGCCGGTCCGCTGCCACCTGGCCACTCTACTTCACCGTGTTGCTGCCTTGCGTTGCATCGTGTCGTGTCTACGCTGCGCTACGCTATTCCTTTCTGACCGGGTGGGTGCCGTCCGCGTGGCCTTGCACGTCGTCGTGACGCCGTTAATGGCGCCGCAGTGTGCGGGCCACGACCTGTCGCTGGCGCGCTCGCTCATCCAATGTGTTTGGGGCGAGGATCCCTTGGCCACGACACCCGCACCCCACCAAGACGTGCCCCAATTGAAGTCTGATGGGTCCCACAGCCGTCCCATCTGCCCACGTGCCCCTGCTTCTCTCTCTCTGCCACCGCCGTCGCCTTCTACCCGCGAGCGTGCCAGAAAGAAGTCACCTCTCTTCAATTCTCCTCGTCTGCACCTGCGCTCTCTTGTCCTCTCACCGCCTGTGCCACCCGTAGCCTTGATGATGGCCGGTCGGGCGCCAATTTGGCGTTTTCACCCCGGCAAGCTGTCAAGGCCGCGCTTGGCCATGGGCGTGGACAGCTCGCTCGCCCGTCGCTCGTTGCCCAATTAGCTACACCATTACCTTCGCTTAGGTCCTTCCTCCACCCCGTGCACCTCAGCCTTGCCGCTACTGGCCCGCCTTGGTCGCTGATGCGACGGTGTCGCCACAGTGCGCCGCCGCATCCCACCGTCGCACGTGGCCAGCTCGGTTCGGGGAATCCCCGGCCAAACCATCACCATAGCAGCAACCAGGGTACGTTAGTGGAGCTTTAGAGTTAGCCAGCTCTTCCCGCGGTGACTTAGGGTGGCCAGCGTGCTCGCGCCACCGTCGCACATGGCCACGCGCCATGGCCACCGCTTCCGCGAGCTCGGTCGCCCTATAAACTCAGCTAGGGTAGGCTCTAGGGTTGTAGGTGCTGTTCGGCTCGCTATCTAGGGCGGAGCATGTCTCGGTTGGCCGACGTGGTGGTCCAGTGCCATCGTCGCCGCGCCGGTGCGCCCGGGGGTGGCCCGAGGACCTGGCCATTGTAAAGAGGGATTATTCTGAGGGCTAGTTTGCATAAGTCCCGACTGTAGGAATAGGCTGCATAGGAGTCAGGGGAATAGCAGTTTGTTTGGGGGCGTTTTCGCATAAGTGGACGACGTGCGCGGGCCTCCCCGTCGTGGGCCGTTGTCGCGCGGTTGGGCCATGCCCCACGTGGGCTACGCCGGCGGGTCGCGTGCGCGGGAGTGGGCCATGTCGCTCGCTCGTGGGCCATGCGGGTTAAATTCGCTTTTCAATTTATAGAAGATAGAAATATCTTTGTATTTTGCATTCTAAGTTAAACTTTGGAAATTAATATCAATTCATATCAGTATCCAAAAATGGTGAAATAAATTCTATTGAGTTCCTAAAAATGTTGCCTATCTGATAGTATGGTTAGTTTATATATATATGTGTGGATGCTAAGGTCCATTAAATTATTTGGAAGTGTTAATGTTATTTAGATTAATAATTGTAGGAATTTTTGTGGCAAGTTGGTAATAGTTCTAGCCATGAAATTTTTATAGTGGGTTCATTAGATTATTATGTGCTCACTATAATTTTTGTAGCCTTAGAATAGATTAATAAATAGGGTAGCTAATACTCCTTGTTTTATCATATATATAGTAAATCGATATTAAGAGTAAGAATGCCTTTAGTTGCTAAGTTAGTACATGAAATGTTTCATACTCGTTTAATGGAAATGATAGGCAATTTAGCGTCTTAGTCGGTAGAGCTAGCTTAGTAGCTGGATAGATGTATTCTTATTTTAAGAGTTGTTGTTGCCGTATTACTAAGTGTTGCATCATCATTTCATGCATGTATTGCACGTTTCTTATTGAAGGCACTATGGTTGTAGGATACAAGCTGATTCATGTGGGGCTATAATAGTAGAGCGAGGACCTTGGTGATGATTTTAGCAACCGCATGAATTAGGCTAATGGGTCTAAAGTCGGAGATCTGTTCAACCCCTTCTTTCTTTGGCAGAAGCACGATGTTTGCTGTATTCAGAAGGCTGAGATGATTAGTGCGTTGGTTATACAAACTTTGAATTGCACTCATAAATTCATTTTTGATAGTGCCCCAACAAGCAACAAAAAGGCCATGGTGAACCTATCTAGTCCTGGTGCTTTGTCACGAGGCATCTGCTTAATGGCTTGGACAACCACCTGTTCTGTAAATGGCATGTCAAGAGACTGAAAGTCCACTTGGCTGATCCCCAAGGCATCACAGGAAAAATCCATGGTGCGTGGGGGCGGCTGTCCAAGTACACAAGAGAAATGTTGCAGCGCCACTTCTTCCTTTTCCTCATGAGAAATTGCCCAGCCTTGATCTCTCTGTAGACATGGGATGAACTTTTTTCTGCACCTTGAATTGACTTTCAAGTGAAAATATTTGGTATTTGCATCACCCACTTTTAGGTTGGTGACCCTTGAACTTTGCCTCTTCCTGGCCCGTTCTAGAACTCCTAGCGAAACGAACATGGCCCGATCTCATGCAATAAAAACTAGCAGTGAGACTTACTATACACTGAACCATTATGTGACTTTAAAAGGACTGATCTAGCTCCAGCTTTGCAATTTCTGATGGACGAGCAGTGTTGGTTGCAGATTTGCAGTACCACTCACATGACTATCTTATGTGAATCAATACCGGCTTTGCTATGTACATATCAGTGTTGGTTGCAGATTTGCAGTACCACTCACATGACTATCTTATGTGAATCAATACCGACTTTGCTACGTACATATTCCATTATGTACGTAGCAAAGCCGGTATTGATTCACATAAGATAGGAATATGTACATAGCAAAGCCGGTATTAATTCACGTAAGATAGTCATGTGACTACTCCCGAGAACTATTTGATGATTTGTTTCTGTTCAACCACGTGCACATCTTAATTCTTCTTTTTCCCCTTGAAACCAACTGGTACAAGAGCTGTCTGTTACATTAAAAAGAAGACAGGTCTAAGATAACTATGAACAACACCGTTCATGCGACCATGTGGCAGAATCGTCCGAAATAACGTACTTACGGAGACGCTTGTCTTCCACTGACACTAAGCACCCCGAAAGCAAGCTACATCGGGCGGGTTCCGTCGGGCACACCCCAAGGGAGAGCCCAAAAAATCCACATTTTTTCCCAAGGATCCAATAATGAGAATGAGTTACAATACTTAATCCATTTCATACATCCAGAGTTCTTAGAAATATATTATTACAGTATCAAATTCACAGTGCGGAATATTAAATAGCGGAATAAAAATACACATCTATTGATAACGAATAAGGATCCGTCTGTGCCCACCAGATGAATCCTTCACACAATGGCTGCTCCTCAAGCATTACCTGCAACAGGGGTAAATAAACCATGAGAACACAATGTACTCGCAAGACTTATCCGACTAGTGGGAATACTTTCTCGACTCCAAGGGATATGATAATCTTTATGGTTTGCAGGATTTCTTTTTTTGCAGAAAGCAATGCTAATAGTGGATCCTTATTTATGTTATTATTAGCGGTCATGATTAATTCTTTATCTAGCCATTCTATGTAAGCACTTGTTCTATTTTCAAGCAAGAGTTGAGCAAACAGTTCCATTTCATCACATTTCATCTTTCAGTTCTTACTACGGTGCTAGACTATAGACAAGCCATACCGGATTGCCCAACGATTCACGAATCAATGCTCCCAGCTGGGTACCCCGAAAACACACACCCCGCTTGTACCCAGGCACAAGCAGGGCCAACCCATCACTCTCCTGTCATGGGATTCAGGTCTCCGTCCAAACTTGGACTCCAAGCCCCCACTCCTGAGTCCCAGACTCAGTGCGGTGCTTAGATCTCCACCATCCCCGCCTCAAATCAGTCAGTCTGAAAAGAGCAGGAACCCACGATAAGAGAGCAACAAGTCTTCCCTGCGCCCATACCCAAGTATGTGCTCGGGATAATAGGTCTATAACTTGTCTAAAACCCAATGCAACGGCTGGTCCTTAACTGACACAGACAGGGAAACAGTGTAACCAAGCTATGCCCTGTTGGCCGTAGGACACAACCTCTTACACCCACCAATACCCAAACCATATCCCTGCCCGGTCACCATTTTTTCTTTCCACCATTTTATCATGAGTGATCATAATTATCACCTATTGTGAGTAACGGCAGGTTACTCACACTACCGATACCCTGAGCAAAGCAGCTACTCGACCTATACTAGTAGGACTCATAGGTAAGCATATCTATGCATGTACTTTCCATAAAATGCTTGTAACAAAAATGTACATCATATATATATTCACTGTTCATTCAAAAATAGGGGTTATGCACCAGGGCTTACCTTAGGCAGGCGGTGTGTCAACAAAGTCAGCGACGAACGGTTCTGGGGCTCCCTCCTGTACGAGAATCTCCTCCTCGTACTCCACAATAATCTCCTCGAAGTCCTGTTCATCCGCAGGCATGAACTCTACCCACTCATTATCTACATGCATGAAATGATGATGCAACACTTAGTAATACGGCAACAGCAACTCTTAAAATAAAATACATCCATCAAGCTACTAAGCTAGTCCTACCGACTAAGGTGCTAAGTTACCTATTGTTACCACTAACAAGTATGAACACATGTCATGTACTACCTTAGCAACTAAAGGCATTCTTACTCTTAATACCGATTTACTCTATATATAATAAGACTAGGAGTACTAGCTATTCTATTTATCAACCTACTCTAGGGCTACAAAAATTACAGTAAGCACATAATAATCTAATGAGCCTATTGTAAAAATTTCATGGATAAAGCTATCACCAATTTGCCACAAAAATTCCAACAAATATTAAGCTAAATAATACTAAGCTTTCTAAAGTGAATTTATGAGTCTATCATTACCACAGCTAACTATAAACTAACTACATCAACAGATAGATAGCATTTTTGTGAACCTAACAAATTTTGTTTCACTATTTTTGGACATCTATAGAATTTACTATAATTTTTCAAAGTTTAGCTCAAAACTAAATTGAATAAAGATTTATTACTTCACTAGAAAAAGGAAAACCAAATCCACCTGCGCGGCCCATCGTTCGAGCCATTCGGCCCACTCCCGCGCAGCGCACGCGCCTACACGACCCACCAGCGTGGCCCACGTGGTCGCGGACCAAACGCACGACGATGGACCGTGACGGGGAGGCCCACGTGCTACAGTCGTTCTACGAAAATGTCCCTGGCCTACCGATAGGCAAATCACCCTAAGACCTACGGCACTATTCCTTCAGTCATCTACTTTGTAGATAAGCCCTCGGAACACTCTGTCTTCGCAACGGCGATACCCTCGGGCACCCGCGCGAGCACAGGGCGGTCACGTCGGCCAGGCCAGCCCCTCTTTGCCCCCAATAGCGAGTCGATACCTGCCTAGGCGTGAACACGAAGCACTGGGCGAAGAAAGCGCAAGCCGAGATGCCACAGCAAAGCCGAACCACGGTGGCGGAGCTTCTGCAACAAGGTGGTGGTGTTCCGGTGAGTCACAACAACGCCAGAGTAAATAGGGTAGCGAGTGAGCTCCAGGCACTCACCACGGACCCAGACGAGGTGGTGGTTCGACCGGAGGCGGCCCGAGCCAAGCTAGCCGCATGCGCACGGATGGTGTGGTGGTGCATCACGGTGGCAAGGCTACATCAGGTGTGGCTAGAGGGTGGTAGCGACTTGGCAAGGGTGCGTCGGGTGATGAGTAGGTGGACACAAAGCTGGCCACGCAATGAAACGAACACGAGCAGCTCTGGATTAGGGGCCTTGTTGTCGATGCGTGTTGAGACAGACTTAACGACCCGGTGAGAGGAAAGCTCCAAATTGGAGCATGGCTCAGCGAGTAACACCACACGATGGGGTCGGGTGGCTGGCTGACTACACCGTGAAGCCATGGACAAAGCTAATTGGACCGAGGTGGCTCCACCAGGACGAATTGAAAGGCGCGGGTCCGGCGACCACAGCGACAGAGGAAGAGGGGAAGAGCCGGCAAGGCTTGGCTCGTCGCTGTCGTGGTAGGACGTGTCTGTCCACTCGGTGCACCATGGCGGCACATGCTATAGGGTCATGGGGGGATAGCAAAACATGCTTCGGATGGTTGGCCGCATGGCCAGAAATCGCAAGCCGATGACGGTGGCTCGGCCCTGTGCGCCGCAGTGGCTGGCGTCGGTCTAGGGGAGGCAGCAACATAGCATCGCATCGAGCGCGGATGTGATGGCAATGCAGGCGGGGCAAGCCCACACGCGGCAAGGCGATGTGTGGGTAGGGCCACGTGCTGACCACAGCAGGCCAAGTGTGGCCACGCTCACATGGTCCCACGCAGGCGAGCGTGAGGCGGCAAAGCGGCCAGGCGGACACGACGGCGGTGGTAGAGCGACTCAACACTCGTGGCCATGGCTAGCAGCAGCGTGGTGACACGACGCAACAGATGCAGTGACCCGGTGAAGCAGCAGCAACAGACTGGCCAGGGCAGCGAGCCCGCGACGATGGCGGTGGTGGCCGAGCGGCCAGGCGCCCGGGCACGGCGTGCGCGTGCGTGCGTGAATCGTGTTCCCGGGGCGCGACAACAGCGGTGCGGGCCTATGCGGTGGTGCGCGTGTGCATGCTTGGACAAGCCAGTGCTGTGGCACCAAGCCGACCCTAAGCCTGGTGACCGCGTCCAGATGCTGAAGCCGGCCGGGAACATGCCTTGCACGCTTTTTAAAGCGTCCCAAAAATCCATCTCAGTGGTCCAGTTGCTAAACCACCTATTTTACACTCAAGATGGCATGTCAAGCTACTAAAACAAACCCTAAGACCATACCACTACTTAGCCCAATTCTTCTACAAAAATTGCCAAACTTAGCTTCGTCAAAGCGTTTCTCGACTTAGGAAATTCGACTAAGTCTCAATCGGTTTCGCGTCGAATGCGATTTCCAAGCTATTAAGTAAGCTAGCTAGTGAATCCCATTCTTGACCGCAAGTATTTCATCATCACCTACGAATCTTATACTACAAACTTTATTAAAGTTCCGTATATGCATTCTATAATATTTTTGTTCAATAAAAATTTGTTTAAAACCCTAAGTGATAAAAGGCGACATGGAATGTAACTTTTGTTTCGCGTTTCCGATGATCGTTTCAAGTTACGTACATTGCTTTACACCCTATATTACACACATTTACACATAAATATGATGATCATGCAGTGTTTTAGCAAAAGACTGTACATTATAACACCGAGGGTGTTACAAATCTACCCCCCTAAAATAAAATCTCGACCTGAGATTTCATGTGCCTAGTGTGGGAAGGAGATATGAAATACATTTCAACGTAACAACTACCTATCAGAACCAGAAAGAAAGTGGGGTAATGCTTCAATATATAGCTCTCTTGTTCCCACATGGCTTCATCCTTTGAGTGGTTCTGCCACTGCACCTTGTAGAACTTCACCACATTGTTCCTTGTCACTCTTTCTTTTTTGTCCAGGATTTTGACAGGGTGCTCAATATAAGCAAATCAGGCTGGAGAGGAATTCCTTCAATTTCCAAAGCTTCATCAGGGACCCACAAATATTTCTTCAATTACGATACATGAAACACATTGTGTACCGCAGATAAAATATCCAGAAGCTGGAGACGATAAGCAACTGGTCCACACTTCTCCAAAACCTTGTAAGGACCCACACATCGAGGGGCTAGCTTACCATGGACACCAAACCGATGCACCTCTCTCATAGGAGACACCTTGAGATACACATAATCCCCAACTACAAACTGCAAGGGCCTTCTTCGCTTGTCCGTATAAGCTTTCTATCAGCTCTGAGCTGCCTTCAAATGACTCTGAATAATGCTGACTTGCTCTTGAGCTTCTTTGATGAAATCGAGCCCAAAATATCCACGGTCTCCCACTACAACCCAGTTAAGTGGTGTCCTACATTTCTTTCCATATAGAGCTTCAAATGGTGCCATACGAATGCTCTCTTGATAGCTATTGTTGTAAGAAAACTCAGCAAACTTCAGGCATTCATCCCACTTTTCAGGAAAGGAAATGGCACAAGCTCTCAACATATCCTCGAGTACCTGGTTCACCCTTTTAGTTTGACCATTAGTTTGTGGATGATAAGCTGAGCTTCTGAGGAGACAGGTACCAAGACATTGCTATAGTTGCTTCCAGAAACGAGAGACAAAAATTGACCCTCTATCAGAGATGATAGTAAGGGGAACTCCGTGCAGGGTCACAATCCAATCAAAATATATCTGAGCATACTTCTTGGCTGTATATCTAGCGTCCACTGGAAGAAAATGAGCAGACTTAGTGAGACGGTCCACAATGACCCAAATAGAATCATAGCCCTTGGATGTGCGGAGCAAACCCACCACAAAGTCCATGGAGATATCTTCCCATTTCCAAACAGGAATGGGCAAGGGTTGCAAATATCCCAAAGTACGCATATGATCTGCTTTAACTCTCCCACAAGTGTTGCACTCCACGACATACTTGGTGATGTCTTGCTTCATGTTGGACCTCCAATACAAGTGGCATAAATCATGGTACATCTTGTTGCTGCCAGGATGGATAGACAACTTGGAATGGTGAGCTTCATTCAAAATCTTCCTTCTTAGCTCCTCATTTGATGGGACCACCAATCTATCCTTGTATCTCACTACACCTTGCTCCCTTCGGCAATTAGTTTCTTGATGTGAGGAATTTCTAAAGGGTCTTGCCTTTGCTCCATAATAATCTGCTCAAGTAATTCTGAGACTAAGGCAATATGAGCTAGTAATTCTGAGACAAAGGTGTTTCTTCACCCTGATATGACTTCTGGCTCAACGCATCAGCTACCACATTGGCCTTTCCAGGGTGATAATGTACCTCCAAGTTATAATCCTTGATCAATTCCAACCACCTCATTTGCCTCATATTTAACTCGGATTGAGTAAAAATATATTTGAGGCTCTTATGATCTGTAAAAATGTGTACTTTGTTGCCCAACAAATAATACCTCCAAATTTTTAGAGCATGGACCACAGCAGCCAGCTCTAAATCATGGGTGGGGTAATTCACTTTGTGTTTTTTCAGTTGACGCGAAGCATAAGCTATCACACGCCATTCCTGCATAAGCACACACCCCAACCCCGTCTTCGAGGCACCACAATACACATCAAAAGGTCTGTCAATATCTGGTCGGGCCAAGATAGGAGCAGTGGTAAGAAGGTTCTTCAAAGCTTGGAAAGCTTCTTCACAGGCCAGACTCCAAACAAACTTGGCTTCTTTTTGGAGCAGCTTGGTCATCGGCTGAGCTATCTTGGAGAAATCTAGAATAAAGCGCCGATAGTATCCAGCAAGACCAAGGAACTGACGAATCTGGTGCACTGACTTGGGGGACTTCCAATTTAGCACATCTTGCACCTTGCTGGGGTCAACGGAGATACCATCAGGTGTCAAAACATGCCCCAAAAACTGCACTTGATCTAACCAGAATTCACACTTACTGAATTTAGCATACAACTTGTGTTCCCTCAATCGAGTCAGTACTATCCAAAGGTGTTGGGCATGCTCTTCCGTGTTCTTGGAATATATCAGGATATCATTAATGAATACCACAACAAACTTGTCTAGCTCCAGCATAAAAACTAAATTCATCAGGTACATGAAGAATGTAGGAGCGTTGGTGAGACCAAAAGACATGACTAGGTACTCATACAGCCCATACCTAGTAGAAAAAGCTGTCTTTGGTATATCTTGTGGCCTAATCTTGATTTGATGATAGCCTAAATGAAGGTCAATCTTGGAGAACACCTTGACACCAACTAGTTGATCGAACAAGGTATCAATACATGGTAAATGATACTTGTTCTTAATGGTTACCGCATTGAGAGGGCGGTAATCTACACACATCTGAAGAGTGCCATCCTTCTTCTTTACAAAAATGGCTGGACAACCCCATGATGATGAGCTTGGATGGATGAATTCTTTTTCCAACAACTCATCTAACTGCTTCTTCATTTTGGCCAATTCTTTCGAGGCCATATGGTACGGGCGTTGGGAGATAGGAGCAGTGCCAGACTCTAACTCAATGGAGAACTCCACATCTCTATCCGGTGGCAACACAGGTAGATCTTTGGGAAAGACATCCGAGAACTCACAGACCACAGGAATAGAGGTAAGATCAGGAGAAGCTTCAGCATGAGCAGCAATAGGTAAGGCTGGATCTGAGGGCATAAGAAGAGACATCCTATCCTCAGAAGAAGGAAGTCATAACTCCACAACTCTCTGCTTTAGATCCAAGACTACCCCATATACCCGCAACCAATTCATTCCCAGAATTGCATCAATGCCTTGCCCAGGCAGTACCATGAACTAGAGACGGTAAGTGTGAGTGGCTAATACCAAGCTCACAATGTCCATCTGAGTATTAACGCACATCTGCGCACCTGGAGTACTGATTCTATAGGCAAAAGATATAGCCATAAGAGGTATATTGTGTCGGTGTGCAAATCCCATGCTCATGAATAAATGTGATGCACCAGAATCAAACAACACATAAGCTGGATGGGAATCAATGGTGAACATACCAGCCATCACCGGTTCATTTTGCAATATTTCCTCAGCCTCTGTGAAATTAACCTATCTAGATCGGCTGACTGGCACCTTCTTCTTGATAACTGTCCACTTGATTAGCCTAGAGTTAGCTGATGGCTGAGCAGACTGGGCTGGTTGGTTTTGCGGACACTCTCGGGCATAGTGGCCTTCCTTGCCACATTTGAAACAAGCACCAGGCTTCTTCCCCAATCCTTGATGAGGTGGGACCTGCTATCCCTGAGGCTACTGATGTTGCACCTGCTGAGTAGGTGCACGATACTAAGTGGAAGGTGCCTAAAAAGTCTACTGGGGCTGTCGAAACGAATGCCCGCCGAAAGATTGATAGGGCACCTGCCTGACAACCTATACTTTCTGGGCATAGGGGTGACTAGAAGACCCAGTTGCCACCCGCTTGCGCTTCCATTCTGCCTGAGAGTCACGCTGTAAGCCCTCCATGGCAATGGCAGTGTTTATCATCGCCCCAAAGGTTTGATAGTTCCTAGTATATAACTCCTTTAGTAGGCTGCAAGAGAGGCCACGATAGAAGCGGTCCCTCTTCTTCTCATCTGTATCAACATGAGTCCCAGCATACCGCGACAAGTGGTTGAACTTGTTGACATAGTCCATCACGGACATGCCCCCTTGCCGAAGGTCTAGAAACTCTATCAACTTTCGGTTTAGAACACTAGCAGGACTATAATACTCTCTGAAGGCTGTAGTGAACTACTGCCAGGTCACCCGATGATGCACCTGCTGCATGTCATTGAATGTATCCCACCATGCACTCGCGGATCCCAACAACTGTTGAGCTGCAAAGCGCACTTTCTGCTCATCAGTGACGGTGAGCAGCAGAAACTTTTGCTCTAGAATGTGAAGCCAATGCTCCACATCTAGGGGCCCAGTCATCGGTGTGAACATGAGTGGATGCATCTTTGAGAAATCCTGATAAGAGTAGGGACCCTCAGGACCGTGGGCACCACCCCCATTCCCACCATTGCCCCGTGACCTCCATGGGCGAAGCCAAAAATAGCCTGTGCCAGCAGCTCCATGGCACGAGCTAACTCACAACGAGCAGCCAACATTTCTACCATCATCTCCTCATGAGTCATCGGAGGTGGTGGTGGCGGAGGAGGAGGAGCCAGAAGTGGAGCCTCATGGCTCTCCCCATTGCAGCGCTCATTGCCCCGGCCACTTTCACCTTGGCCCTCGCCAAGACCGTGGCCTGCCTCGACACTGGTGCTCCCGCGACCGGACCTTAGATTCATCTGTAACAGATAGGAACCATCCACTTAGAACACCCTCCAGATCAGAAACAAAGGATAGAGAATTGACAAGACATTTATTAAAGCATTTTTTTAATTTACCCTATCAATTTACTAATCCAAATTATACGTGTAGGGGGAATTTAGTTTAAGCAAGATTCTATTATCATGATGCATGCATCGACCTGTACGCTCACTCAAGCCAGAATATAGCGGCATTCGCAAAAATTTCGGCACATCTCACACTCACTTTCCGTATGCTAAGCAATTTCTTACGCAACGTAAGTCAGTGTACCTACAGAAAACTGATTAGATAAACTAGTGCCGCTATCCTAGATAGACCATATTGCTAGGGCTTATACTTATTTAGATAATTTATCGCATCCAACTTTTCACAAAACTTTTGTTGGTCAAATTTTAGGTTTTTGGAAAAGAGTAATGAAACTCGTAAACTCATTATTGGCTATGGTACCAACTATGGCAGAACTGCCTGAAATAACGCACTTACGGAGATGCTTATCTTCCACTAACACTAAGTACCCCAAAAGCAAGCTACATCGGGCGGGTTCCATCGGGCACACCCCATGGGAGAGCCCGAAGAGTCCACATTTTTCCCCAAGGATCCAATAATGAGAATGAGTTACAATACTTAATCCACTTCATACATCCAGAGTTCTTAGAAATATATTATTATAGTACCAAATTCAGAGTGCGGAATATTAAATAGCGGAATGAAAATACACATCTATCAATAACGATCAAGAATCCGTCTGTGCCCACCAGATGAATCCTTCACACAACGGCTACTCCTCAAGCATTACCTGCAACAGGGGTAAATAAACCCTGAGTACATAATGTACTCACAAGACTTATCCGACTAGTGGGAATACTTTTTTGACTCCAAGGGATATGATAAGCTTTATGGTTTGCTGGGTTTCTTTTTGCAGAAAGCAATGCTAATAGTGGATCCATTTGTAACACCCTCGGTGTTATAATGTATAGTCTTTTGCTAAAACACTGCATGAGCATCATATTTATGTGTAAATATGTGTAATATAGGGTGTAAAGCAATGTACATAACTTGAAACGATCATCGAAAATGCGAAACGAAAGTTACATTCCATGTCATGTTTTATCACTTTGGGTTTTAAATGAATTTATATTGAACGAAAATATTATAGAATGCATATATGGCACTTTAATAAAGTTTGTAGTACAAACTTTGTAGGTGGCGGTGAAATACTTCAGGTCGCGAAAGGAATTCACTAGCTAGCGTGACGAATAGCTTGGAAATCGCATTCGACGCGAAACCGATCGAGACTTAGTCAAATTTCCTAAGTTGAAAAACACTTTGACAAAGCGTGCAGGGCACGTTTGGGCCGAGTTCTTTGCGTGGACGCTGTCACCGTGCTTGGCACTCGGCGTCGCTGCATCGGCCGCCTGACGCGCACGCGCCCGCACGCGTGCCACCGCGCTGGCCGGGTCTGTTGCTGGCTCTGCGCTGCTGGCCACTGCCACCTGCTGCCACGCCAAGCACGCACTCACGCGCACTCAGGATGCTGGGGCCGGTGGGCCCAGCTGCTACCATCTGCCTCGCTAGGTCCTTGCGCGGCTGCTAGCCTCAGTTGCGAGCGTTGGGTCACCCGCGTGAGCTCTCACCGCCAGCGTCGCGTCCGCCTGCATCGCTGCGCCACCATCCCATCACAGTGATGCTACTGCTCGCTTCGCCATCACATCCGCCTGAGCTGCTCTGCCACCGCCGCTATCATTGTGGGCACGGTGACCTGGCCGGTCCGCTGCCATCATTGCCAGCACGCGCGCGTGCCTCTACATCGTGTTGTCACCTCACGTGCGCTCGCATCACTTGCGTCGCGTCATCGTTGCAGCTGCTATGCGCACCCACTACACCGTCGTGTGGCCTGGCCATCGTTGTCTTGTGAGTCAAGGCGCTGTGGTTGCATGTTGTAGTGCCCGTCCCATACGCGCACGTGGAGCCATCATCTGTCGTGATGTTGTCCTCTTCCAATTAGTGACTGCGCCATGCCATGCTCCT
This sequence comes from Miscanthus lutarioriparius, assembly GCA_904845875.1. Classification (NCBI taxonomy): domain Eukaryota; kingdom Viridiplantae; phylum Streptophyta; class Magnoliopsida; order Poales; family Poaceae; genus Miscanthus; species Miscanthus lutarioriparius. The sequence goes on from CAJGYO010000338.1 coordinate 27,000, forward strand.
ATTGCAGTCGCCTTGAATGGCGTCGCACCGGCCGGGCGAGCCGCGCCAAGGCCAACACACATAGCCTGGCCCCATCCATGTAATTGCGCACGCCTAGAGCTTGATTTGGAGCATAGCTTCGTGCCAAGCCTGCCACTGCTGCTGCCGTATGGTGTCTGTCTTCAATTTGAGTTTTCCCCCGCCGTTGACCCCCCTTAAGACCAAACGATGTCGTCCACCCAATTGCCTCACTCCATCCACCTCCGTCCAATTAACCATGCACCCAACTAGCTCTGGTACTTAGCTCACGATTAGAGTCGACCCGACGAGCTTTCATCCTCCAGTGAGGTAATGCGGGGCATTTTCCTCATGGTGGCCCGCCATGGCCGTCGAGGCGGGTGCTCAGCTAGGGCATCGCTCCGTGCTCCATTGTCTCAATTGAGCAGTGCTTTTGTGTCTCCTTGACTTGGTTGCCTCGTCCGTGTCACAGTTTCATCGACGGAGCAACAGGTCGCCGGGGACGCTGTCGTCGCGCTTGCCATGAACCAGAACAACCCCACGCTCGTGGACAACCACCTTACCAAACCTCGTGACTTCATCCAGGCTGTCCTACATGTCTCTAGTGAGGCCCTGCTGCTCCTAGGGTAGATGGTTGAGTCGATTAGGGCCGAGGCTCACCGGAGCGTGTGGCCGCCTCCGACGGACGTGGGGTAGATGCTGTGTCCGTGGCCGGCTCGTTTGGGAGTAGAACGGGTATGTCTAGGACCTCTCGAATGTTATCAGTACTCTAGGCATGGAGGCTAGATGTTTTCACCGGCGTCAATGTCACCGCGGCCAAACCCCATCGTGGTGCGTGGCCACGCCTTTGTGCGGCACCAATAATGGTGTTTTATACCTCTATCGACTACGCTTGTGATGAGTAGTGTCATGGTGGTGATGTTTGCTGCCAAGGAGGCCCGTGCCCACCGACGTTTGGCCAGAGATGCCGTGGCCTCTAATAAGTTCTAGCCAGGGACTTGGGAACGGGAATTCGAAGTAACTCGGGCGGTTAGTGAGAGCGTCAGAGAGAGAGGGAAATAGTAGAAAAGATTGCGGGTCCATTTGGTTGAAAGTCGGGGTCTCTTTTGCATAATCGTCGGTGCGCGCGGGGGTCTCCCCTCCGTGGGCCACTGTCGCGTGTGGGCCGAGCCGCGTGGGCTGCGCCGGAGTGCTGCGCGTGCGCGCACGCGAGGCACCGGAGTGGGCTGAGCGCTCGCGCAGTGGGCCACGTGGGTGGATTTGGTTTTCCCTTTTTCCAGTGAATTAATAAATGATTATTCAATTTAGTTTTGAGCTGATCTTTGTAAATTTGTAGTAAAATCTGTAGGTATCCAAAAATAGTGAAACAAAATTTATTAGGTTCACAAAAATGCTATCTATCTATTAGTGTAGTTAGTTTACAGTTATCTGTGCTAATGATAGACTCATTAATTCATTTAGGAAAGCTTAGTATTATTTAGCTTAGTATTTGTAGGAATTTTTGGTGACAAATTGATGATAGATTTAGCCATGAAATTTTTGCAGTAGGTACATTAGATTATTATGTACTCTGCATAATTTTTGTAGCATTAGAATAGGAGGATAAATAGAGTAGCTAGTACTCCTTGTTTTATCGTATATAGAGTAAATCGATGTTAAAAATAAGAATGCCTTTAGTTGCTAAGTTAATGTATGAAATGTCTCATACCTGTTTAGTGGAAATGATAAGTAACGTAACATCTTAGTCGGTAGAGCTAGTTTAGTAGCTTGACAGATGTATGTTTATTTTAAGAGTTGCTGTTGACGTATTACTAAGTGTTGCATCATCATTTTATGCATGTAGATCACGAGTTGGTAGAGTTTGTGCCTGTGGACGAACAGGACTACGAGGAGATTATCGAGGAGTATGAGGAGGAGGTTCTCGTATAGGAGGGAGCCCCAGAGCCATTCATTGCTGACTTTGTTGACACACCGCCTATCCAAGGCAAGCCCCGGTGCATAACCCTTATTTTGAAAGATCACTAAATATATATGATGTGCATTTACATATAGGCATTTTATAGAAACTACATGCATAGATATATCTACCTATGAGTCCTACCAGTATAGGTCGAGTAGCTGCTATGCTCAGTATTTCGATAGCGTGGGTAACCTGTCGTTACTCAAATAAGTGACAATTATGATCACTCAGGATAAAATGGTGGAAAGAAAAATGGTGATCGGGCAGGGTTATGGTTTGGGCATTGGTGGGTGTAAGAGGTTGTGTCCTACGGCCACCAGGGCATAGCTTGGTTACACTTTTTCCCTGCCTATGTTAGTTAAGGACCGGCCATTGCAATGGACGCTAGGCAAGTCACAGACTTATTATCCCAAGCACATACTTGGGTATGGGCACAGGGAAGACTTGTTGCTCTCTTGTCGTGGGTTCCGGTTCTTTCCGGATCGACTAATTGGAGGCAGGGATGGTGAAGGTCTAAGCACCACACTGAGTTCGGAACTCAGGAGCGGGGGCTTGGAGTCCAAGTTCGGACGGGGACCTGGATCCCATGATAGGAGACTGAGGGGTTGGTCCTGTTTGTGCCTAGGGTACAAGCGGTGTGTGTTTTCGAGATACCCAGCTAGGCACATTGATTCTTGAATCGCCGGGCAATCTGGTACAGCTTGTCTAAACTCTAGCATCATAGTAAGAACTGAAGGATGAAAGGTGATGAAATGGAACTATTGGTTCAACCCTTGCTTGAAAATAGAACAGGTGCTTACATAGAATTGCTAGATAATAAACTAATCATGACCGCTAATAATAACATAAATAAGGATCCACTATTAGCATTGCTTTCTGCAAAAAGAAACCCAACAAACCATAAAGCTTATCATATCCCTTAGAGTCAGGAAAGTATTCTCACTAGTCGAATAAGTCTTGTGAGTATATTGTGTACTCAGGGTTTATTTACCCCTGTTGTAGGTAATGCTTGAGGAGTAGCCGTTGTGTGAAGGATTCATCTGGTGGGCACAGACGGATTCTTGATCGTTATCGATAGATGTGTATTTTCATTCCGCTGTTTAATATTCTGCACTCTGAATTTGGTACTGTGATAATATATTTCTAAGAACTCTGAATGTATGAAGTGGATTAAGTATTGTAACTCATTCTTATTATTGGATCCTTGGGGAAAAATGTGGACTTTTTGGGCTCTCCCGTGGGGTGTGCCCGACGGAACCCTCCCGATGTAGCTTGCTTTCGGGGTGCTTAGTGTCAGTGGAAGACAAGCACCTCTGTAAGTGCATTATTTTCGGGCGGTTCTGCCACAGTAGTCCATCATGGACATACTCCCTTGTCGAAGGTCCAGAAACTCTGTCAACTTTCTGTTGAGAACACCAATAGGAATATAATATTCTCTGAAGGCCGCCGTGATCTCCTGCCAGGTCACCTGATGATCCACCTGCTGCATGGCATTGAATGTATCCCACCATGCACTCATGGACCCCAACAACTATTGCGCTGCAAAGCGCACCTTCTGCCCATCAGTCACGGTGAGCAATAGAAACTTTTGCTCTAGAATGTGAAGCTAATGCTCCGCATCTAGGGGCTCAGCCCTCGGTGTGAACGTGGGTGGGTGCGTCTTTAAGAAATCCTGATAAGAGCAGGGTCCCTCAGGACCGCGGGCACCACCCCCGTTCCCACCATTGCCCCCATGGCCTCCACGGGCAAAGCCACCGATAGCCTATGCTAGCAACTCTATGGCACGGGCTGACTCACGGTGAGCAGCCAACATCTCCACCATCATCTCCTCATGAGTCATCGGAGGTGGCCGTGGCGGAGGAGGAGGAGCCAGAAGTGGAGCCTCATGGCTCTCCCGTTGCCGTGCTCATTGCCCCGGCCACTTTCACCTTGGCCTTCGCCAAGACCATGGCCTGCTCTAGCACTGGTGCTCCCGTAACCGGACCTCAGGTTCATCTATAACAGATAGGAACCCTCCATTTAGAACAACCCTCTAGATCAGAAATAAGGGATTAGAGAAATGACAAGACATTTATTAAAGTATTCTTTTAATTTATCCTATCAATTTACTAATCCAATTATATGTGTAGGGGGGATTTAGTTTTAGCAAGATTCTCATTATATGATGCATGCATCGACCTGTACGCTCACTCAAGCTGGAATATAGCGACATTCACAAAATTTTAGCACATCGCACACTCACTTTCCGTATGCTAAGCGATTTCTTACGCAATGTAAGTTAGTGTGCTTGCAGAAAACTGATTAGATAAAACCAGTGCCGCTATCCTAGGTAGACCATATTGCTAGTGCTTAAACTTATTTAGATAATTTTATCGCATCCTACTTTTCACAAACTTTTGTTGGTCAAATTTTAGGTTTTAGAAAAGGGTGATGAAACTCGTAAACTCATTATTGGCTCTGGTACCAATTGTGGCAGAACCGTCCAAAATAACACACTTACGGAGGCGCTTATCTTCCACTAACACTAAGCACCCCGAAAGCAAGCTACATCGGGCGGGTTTCGTTGGCACACCCCAAGGGAGAGCCCAAAACGTCCACATTTTTTCCCAAGGATCCAATAATGAGAACGAGTTACAATACTTAATCTATTTCATACATCCAGAGTTCTTAGAAATATATTATTACAGTACCAAATTCAGAGTGCGGAATATTAAACAACGGAATGAAAATACACATCTATCGATGACGATCAAGAATTCGTATGTGCCCACCAGATGAATCCTTCACACAACGGCTACTCCTCAAGCATTACCTGCAATAGGGGTAAATAAACCCTGAGTACACAATATACTCATAAGACTTATCCGACTAGTGGGAATACTTTTCCGACTCCAAGGGATATGATAAGCTTTATGGTTTGCTATGTTTCTTTTTGTAGAAAGCAATGCTAATAGTGGATCCTTATTTATGTTATTATTAGCGGTCACGATTAGTTTATTATCTAGCAAATCTATGTAAGCACCTGTTCTATTTTCAAGCAAGGGTTGAGCCAACAGTTCCATTTCATCACCTTTCAAGCAAGGGTTGAGCCAACATTTCCATTTCATCACCTTTCATCCTTCAGTTCTTACTATGATGCTAGAGTTTAGATAAGCCATACCGGATTGCCCGGTGATTCGCGAATCAATGTGCCCAGCTGGGTACCCTGAAAGCACACGCCCCGCTTATACCCTAGGCACAAATAGGACCAACCCCTCACTCTCCTGTCATGGGGTCCAAGTCCCCATCCAAACTTGGACTCCAAGCCCCCGCTCCTGAGTCCCAGACTCAGTGCGGTGCTTAGACCTCCACCATCCCCGCCTCCAATCAGTTGGTCTAGAAAGAGCCAGAACCCACGACAAGAGAGCAACAAGTCTTCCCTACGCCCATACCCAAGTATGTGCTAGGGATAATAAGTCTGTGACTTGCCTAGCGTCCATTGCAACGGCCGGTCCTTAACTGACACAGACAGGGAAAAAGTGTAACCAAGCTATGCCCTGTTGGCCGCAGGACACAACCTCTTACACCCACCAATACCCAAACCATATCCCTGCCCGGTCACCATTTTTCCTTTCCACCATTTTATCATGAGTGATCATAATTATCACCTATCGTAAGTAACGGCATGTTACTCACGCTACCGATACACTGAGCATAGCAGCTACTCGACCTATACTAGTAGGACTCATAGGTAAGCATATCTATGCATGTACTTTCCATAAAATGCCTGTAACGTAAATGCACATCATATATATATTCACTGATCATTCAAAAATAGGGGTTATGCACCAGGGCTTGCCTTGGGCAGGTGGTGTCAACAAAGTCAGCGACGAATGGCTTCGGGGCTCCCTCCTATACGAGAACCTCCTCCTCGTACTCCTCAATAATCTCCTCGTAGTCCTATTTGTCCACAGGCACGAACTCTACCCACTCGTTATCTATATGCATGAAATGATGATGCAACACTTAGTAATACGGCAACAGCAACTCTTAAAATAAAATACATCCATCAAGCTACTAAGCTAGTCCTACCGACTAAGGTGCTAAGTTACCTATTGTTACAACTAACAAGTATGAAACATGGCATGTACTACCTTAGCAACTAAAGGCATTCTTACTCTTAATACCGATTTACTCTATATATGATAAAACAAGGAGTACTAGCTATTCTATTTATCAACCTATTCTAGGGCTACAAAAATTACAGTAAGCACATAATAATCTAATGAGCCTACTGTAAAAATTTCATGGCTAAAGCTATCACCAATTTACCACAAAAATTCCTACAAATATTAAGCTAAATAATACTAAGCTTTCTAAAGTGAATTTATGAGTCTATCATTACCACAGCTAACTGTAAACTAACTACACCAACAGATAGATAGCATTTTAGTGAACCTAACAAATTTTGTTTCACTATTTTTGGACATCTATAGAATTTACTATAATTTTTCAAAGTTTAGCTCAAAACTAAATCGAATAAACATTTATTACTTCACTAGAAAAAGGAAAACCGAATCCACCCGTGCGGCCCATCGCGAGCCTTCGGCCCACTCCCGCACAGCTTGTGCGCCTACGCGACCCACCAGCGTGGCCCACACACGGTCAAGTGGCCTAGACAGCGTGGAACGACGTCCCGCGACCGGGAGGCCCAAGGCGCACGGCCGTTCTACAAAAACGTCCTTGACCAACCGATGAATCACCCTGAGACCTATGACACTATTCCTTCGAGTCATCTACTTTGCGAGATAAGCCCTCGGAACACTCTGTCTTCACAACGGTGATACCCTCGGGCACCTGCGGCGCGGCGACGGCGCGCCTGGCACAGGGCGGTGACGTCGGCCAGACCGGCCCCTCCCCACCCCCAATAGTGAGTTGATACCTACCTAGGCGCGAACGTGAAGCACTGGACGAAGAAAGCGTGAGCCGGGACGACGCGGCAAAGCCGGACCATGGCGGCGGAGCTCCTGCAACAAGGCGGTGGTGTTCCGGTGAGTCACAACAATGCCGAAGTAAATAGGGTAGCGAGTGAGCTCCAGGCACTCACCATGGACCCAGACGAGGTGGTGGTTCGACCAAAGGCGGCCTGAGCCAAGTTGGATGTGTGCGCACGGACGGTGCGGTGGTGCACCGTGGTGGCAAGGCTATGACAGGTGTGGCTAGAGGGTGGTAGCGACTTAGCAAGGGTGCGTCGGGTGATGAGTAGGTGGAGGCGAAGCTGGCAGTCCAACGAAACAAACACGAGCAGCTCTAGATTGGGGGCCTTGCCGTCGACGCGTGCGGAGACGGATTTAATGACCCGATGAGAGGAAAGCTCCAAATTGGATCATGGCTCAGCGAGTAACACCACACGATGGGGTAGGGTGGCTGGCTAACTACACCGTGAAGCCATGGACAAAGCTAATTGGACCAAGGTGGCTCCACAAGGATGAATTGAAAGGCGCGGGTCCGATGACCACGGTGATAGAGGAACAGGGGAAGAGCCGGCATGGCTTGGCTCGTTGCTGCCGTGGCGGGACATGGCTGTCCACTCGGTGCACAAGCGCGCATGTGCTACAGGGCGATGGGGGGGCAGCGAAACATGCTCCAGACGGTTGGCCCCATGGCCATAAATCGCAAGCCGACGGTGGCGGCTCGGCCCTGTGCGCCGCAGTGGCTGGCACTGGTCTGGGGGAGGCAGCAGCGCAGCGTCGCATCGAGCGTGGATGTGATGGCAATGCAGGCGGGGCAAGCCCATGCGCGGCAAGGCGATGTGCGGGTAGGGCCATGTGCCGGCCGCAGCAGGCCAAGTGTGGCCACGCGCACACGGTCCCGCGCTGGCGAGCGCAAGGTGGCAGAGCGGCCAGGCGGACGCGACGACAGTGGCAGAGCGACTCAGACGACTCAGCACTCGCGGCCATGGCTAGCAGCAGCGCGGTGATGCGACGCAACAGAGGCAGCGAAGCGGCGGCAGTGGACTGGCCAGGGCAGCGGGCCCGCGACGACGGCGGTGGTGGCTGAGCGGCCAGGCCACCAAGCGCGGCGTGCGTGAATCGCGTGCTCGGGGCACGGCAACGACGGTGCAGGCCTGCGTGACGGTGCGCGTGTGAGCGCTTGGACAAGCCAGTGCTGCGGCGCTGAGCCGACCTGGTGACCGCGTCCAGATGTTGAAGCCGGCCAGGAACGTGCCTTGCACGCTTTTTAAAGCGTCCCAAAAATCCATCTCAGTGGTCCAGTTGCTAAACCACCTATTTTACACACGAGATGGCATGTCAAGCTACTAAAACAAACCCGAAGACCATACCACTACTTAGCCCGATTCTTCTACAAAAATTGCCGAACTTAGCTTCGTCAAAGCGTTTTCCGACTTAGGAAATTCGACTAAGTCTCGATCGGTTTCGCGTTGAATGCCATTTCCAAGCTATTAAGTAAGCTAGCTAGTGAATCCCGTTCTCGACCGCAAGTATTTCATCGTCACCTACGAATCTTATACTACAAACTTTATTAAAGTTCCATATATGCATTCTATAATATTTTCGTTCAATAAAAATTCGTTTAAAACCCTAAGTGATAAAACACGGCATGGAATGTAACTTTCGTTTCGCGTTTTGGATGATCGTTTCAAGTTATGTACATTGCTTTGCACCCTATATTACACATATTTACACATAAATATGATGCTCATGCAGTGTTTTAGCAAAAGACTGTACATTGTAACACCGAGGGTGTTACAGACCATGCCCCCCAAAGCTAATCTATGTGTAGATAGTGTGATCATGAAAATTGTAGGAGAGTTACCAAATGTTTTGCTCCCGCAGCCTTCCAAACTCCAAAGCCTCGCTTCATCTCTAATTTTGCTTAGTATTGTTGGTTCATTGCGCTGGTAGGTTTGAAAATTTGCACATTTCTTTCTTTCCACACTACCTAGCACATTAAGATGGTCACGGAGCGCACATCTTTTTCGGCCACACATTGAACACAAACCATGTCACTCCACCATTCAAGGACACTTTCGCAGTGGATCCTAGGGAGGAGGCTGGGTATACCAAGCCAAGAAACAATGCCTTCCCACAACCATCTGTTGAAATGGTAATCTTGTAAAAGATGTAAGCTAGACTCTGGCAACTGCCGACACCATTCCACTGTGGAAAGCCTAATTGCGAAAATCAAGGAGGAAGCGAGGTCCTGGTGCTTTGCGGGAGCCAAGAGGCTCAAGGAGATTATCTCGAGAGCAGCCCTCTAGCGGAGCTCTTTGACTTTATGTTTTTTTACTCCAATTTGGAACTTCTAACTTACTCTTCTTCTCTATTAATATATGCCGAGCAAAACTCCTGACAGTCGTTTCAAAAAGAAAACTGACGACACGGGGGCAATTTTTGGGGTTTGGCCAACCACATGCCCCCAAACGATCAGACGTCCAAACTCTATGTTGTAAAACAACCCGACTGAAGAACTTGTACTTTGGCGATGCCAAAGTCTTCCAAATAAGGTATTGTATGGATGTTGTCAAATTCACATCAATCCACATGTGTTAGGGTGGATTAGGGTGAAATTTAGTTCATGTCCACTCCAATCCATCCAACACGTGGGTTGATATAAATCCGACTACATCCAAAGAAGGCGGAGAAAAAATTGTCTTGGTGGAGCCAATAAATTGAGCCTTGTATTTACATTTCTTTATTTCTCTTCACATTTTCCCCTCATATTTGTGCAATTGCAGAGGGCAGGACTATTTCCATTTTCTAGAATAATCAGTGAGCACAAACAGTCACAGATACACAACACAGAGACCACAGTCAGAGTCACAGATTCACAGGTCCACAAGACCACAATCACAAAAGTCTACTGAAACCTAATGCATACAGACATCCAGACATCCAGTCTAGTGGCAGTGTGGCATAGTACAACTTATATTTCGATGAAAATTACATATATTGCCTACCAGTTCATACATACCCATTAAGTTACTCATTGCTTTTTGGCATAATGGCATGGCTACATTGAATGCATGGGACTACTAAGGGCCTGTTTAGTTCTCAAAAAATTTTGCGCAGTACCCATCACATTGAATCTTGTGACACATGCATGGAGTACTAAATGTAGACGAAAAAAAAACTAATTGCACAGTTGGGTGAGAAATCGCGAGACGAAACTTTCAAACCTAATTAGTCCATAATTAGACACTAATTACTAAATACAAACGAAAGTGCTACAATAGCCAAAACCCAAAAAATTTTACATCTAAACGCGCCCTAAGCCCAAGTGCTTTTTCGGTGGCACGGAGCCAGAACGGCCACCTTCCGTGCGGCATAAAAACTAGTACTAGTACTAGTATTTACAGTGAACCATGTGAACACAAGGGTTGATCCAGCTGCAGCTTTGCGAATTCTGGCAGACTAGCAGTCTGTTTGCAAGAGACTGCTATATTAGGATCCAGGTAGGTATTGCAAGGACGATGTACACACTAAAGCAGCTACGATTCACATAGCATAGTCTTATGACTACTGCACAGAGCTATTTGATAATCTGTTGAACTATGTACACATCTTCTGAGATGATAAGTTGGCTGGAGAAATGGGACATTCAGAATCTGTCTGCTAAGCCTCATTGCCTTTGGCAGTCTTCTGCCTCTTTGGTTCTCTTTCTTCTTCAGTCTCCATATCCTCCTAACATCAATGGGCAAATTAGAACATACTTGATCAGCAGGCTCAGAAATTTCTTTCTAGAGTTCACTTTACTTTCAGAAAATTTGATGCAAATTTCCTCTAAAGATCACATTATATCCTACAAATTGCGTTTCATTTCGTTCCAAAAGGAAAGGATAAAAAAGGGATATCATTTTTCTACCTTAACAACTTTTAGGGGACTCGGGCTGCAGGATGCAGAAGAGCTCTCAACCTCTGGCTCTTCACCACCAACGGCTGCTCCCATCTCTTCTTTGATCACCATCTTCTCCTAACATCAATTGGCAAATTAAAAACCAACTTGATCAGAAAACTAGGAGTTTTTCTACTATGCAAACTGTGCATCATTTCTTTTCAAAATGAAAAGACAATTAAAGGGCTGTCACATTCTACCTTCTTCACTTGTAAACTGGAGCCATCGGATGCATAAGAGCCCTCATCCTGTGACAAATCACTATCATCTCCAGCTTCTATGTGAAAACCACTATCGAGCCGCTGCAGCTCATCATCTGAAACATCCTCAATTTTCCGCGAAGGGAAAATCCACAGAATGAATTATAATATGATGAAACCAATAGTTGATTCCGTCATATTATCATATATCAGTCGATATCACTGTCATACTTCGTAAGATTACAAGATAAAAGGTATTACATCACTGAGGAACACACCTATTACAGAGTTAATCTAGCAGAAGTCTATCGAGTGAAGGCTCCTCCTTCACGGGCATCATTAGAGTTGACGCAGTGCAGCGTAGATTCCATCTCCGAACCAAACTTGAGCGTAGGCACGAGACCTCCTTATCCTTCTAAAGTCAGCATCTCTGAGAAGCAGGAAAATCTGCACACCGCCAGATGTGTGTAGGCCATGGTCAGCACCGATGAGCTTTAGTGGAAAAGATAAAACAAGAGATCTGGCGATCCTAATATTTGGCTATGGTTTGCATCCTTAGCGCATGAGAAGTAACTAATAATAGTAATGTAATAATAATGTCCAGTTTTTAACACATTCCCATCCGCACACTTTCACATCCATCCATATCCGTCCACCAACCCATCCCAACCATAACCACACCACCATCACCACATCTCATCTCACACACTCAGGTCGACAGGCCGACTCCCTCTCGACACTTGTCTCAACGGCCCACAGCCCCTGGCTCACGGTCGGAAAATACCCCAACCCTGGAGGGAGGATAGAAGGACCCATCTCCTATCTAGTTTAAGCGAAACCCAGGAAAGGTCCATAGCCGACAAGTCGGCATATGTATCGATCGATCAACCATACACTCTGCAGAGGTTTCACATACCCACAAGATAGCCATCCTCGATGGTGCCCCGTCTAGGCAGATTCCGGCCGCTTGCTAGCCTAGAATGATGCCACCCTACCTCTCAGCCCTGGAACATCCCAAGTCTAGTCTGGGATGGCTGATACTGTGAGTCGTAGACAGAGCCGGGGCCCACCGGATGTCAAGAGCCAGGTCCACAAGGCCTCCTAAAGTCTCGGAAGGGTGTGGGGGGGAAAACCGCGCGCCCCGTACCTCCTTGCACACGTTCGCCTAGCAGTAGTGGCATCGCTCTACCAAGTAGTCCGACCGTCCCGCACCATATAGGGCGAGTGGGATGTAAAGGATTCCCGGTGAATCTGAGTACTAGTAAGTCCTTAGGGGTGACCAAGCCAGAATGTCTTCATCAGGGTTTCCATTTACCGTGCCACCACAGCACCTCCACCCCGGGCTCCACCTCTCCGAGGTTCACACCCAAGGCCACCTCCAATTACCATTTACCCGCCACAGGTATTCCATATCCGAGTGCCCAGGTAGCACCACATGGCAAGACTCGCCCCAGGCTCGTCGTTATTCCAGCTCGGTCAACACAACCCTCACTCTCCACGCACCCAAGACACACGCAGCACGCTCACAAACCACCAAGTCCGGCACCCATAGCCAAACCATTCCCAGGGGGATTCACCACCAGCATCACATCCCCGACATAATGCGAAGTGGAGTTAATAATAAGTATAGTGGTGTAATATGCAAGCAAACAGGCAAGTAAGCATATATAAGCGAGCAAATGAGCAAAGCAGGGTGACGTGGTAGAGTGGGTTGCATCAGGGTAATAATGGCTCAGGTAGTAGCATGCATCAAAGTACTAGCAAAGGAATAATGATAAAGCGCTAGCAGTTCTAGATATTATGCAATGTCTAATAGGATTCTCTAAAAGAGGGTGCTGCCATGACACCTGCGATGTAGAGGTAGTAGTGGTTCAATTCTCCATCTGTTGGTGTTCAATCAGCGGGGTCGTCTCCTCCTGAGTCGACTCCAGTCCACAGTCCTTGTTGTCGTTCCTGTTCTCTTGATCCGATCGCTAGCTACTCTGCGAAGCGACACGCAAAGCTAGAGAACACACAACACTCGAAAAGACAACAAGACGCAGGAAGATCCAATAACACCAACGGCATACTAAAAGATTCACAGCTTAGCCCTCTCGGCGGTTGTCCGATTTCCTTGGGCAAAGAAACACAAGTGATGGTTTGCTTATGCACAAGCTTATGCCCTAGCCAAGCCAGTACGGCTTTACGATAAACAGTTTAAGCCAGAGCTCATTCATTAGCAAACATCACGGCTCTCTATCTCTCCTTCTAGGCGTCATGGAGATGATGAGAATTGGAAGACAGGCCCAACGGAGGAAGAACGATGGGGTTCAGCTCTTATAGCCATATCCCGCAAGTCACAATTGGTCACGAGAAGCAAACAAGAACGAGTAACATTATTGTGACTTGGCTCCAATGTACTTTGGCTCACCCGCTATGGTAGGAAGCGGTAGCGCAAAGAGGTTGGACAGCGACGGGTCCTCTCGATCCACACGACACATCAACGTTGGGAGCCAAGGAGACAGTCGTTCAACATGGCAAAAGCAGCGGGATTAGTTAGGCACGCCCATGTTATGCTCCTAGACACATCTTCAGGGAAGATGGTTTTAGACGGTCGATCAGGTCGACACGCACGGGTCCGAGGTACGACATAGACCATAGCTTCGCTAACCCAAAGGGAATAGTCCGGTCTTTGATCCAATCGTCATGGGCAAGACGGAATCAAACAGAGCGGCTATCGGGGCAATCAGAGCAAGAATATCCAAGAGCAAGGTCCACTTCTTCCAACACTCGCGCCACGATGAAAGATGGGGCATCGGAAGGAGTGACACTCAAAAACACCAAGTGTGTAAGCCACTCGTTGGGTACCCGACCTAGGTGCACTGGCACTGAGATATCTCTCGGATTCGAAGCGGTGCGGTTGTCACCGCAAGAATCAGAGAAATGTGATGGTCAAACGGGGTACAAGCATACAAGGGCTTGAGCACGAAGAAGCAACTAAAAGCGAAAGAGAGGCGTGGCTCCATGGTCATGGCGAGGTGAACTCACGGCCACAAGCTATGCGAATGAGTTGGCATTCATCGTTCCATGATTGTTTACTCCCAGGTTTTCTCCCACAGAACTTGGTCACGAAGGGCTCAAAATGTGCGGGTAATATCCGCATCAATATCGCCATCGATATTGAATCCATCACGTCCATGTTCTAGAGCCGAAGACAGGAGCTAATGCTCGTGGTACTATGAAGTCAACTAAAAAGCGAGGGGTCGAGTTACACTCGGCATCACGGTCATGGCGAGATGGATCCCGCGATCGTAACGTCTGAACGAGGTACGATGCCTCAGCCGGCTCGAAGGCTCGGCACACAGGCAACAACACCAACAACCAGCGATAAGAACCAAACATGACCAAAAGACGCAACAACTCGACACGACTGCAGAGTAGCACATTCCATAGCTGGGTGATGGATAGATCCTGTAAGACAGTCATTAACAGATAGGTTGTAAAAATAGGGCCCAACAAGGTAGACATGCGTATACGGAAAGATGCGAGATGGGGCTTTCCATGGTCTCGGTAAGACATACGACTAGGGTTCATGGTCCAGAGGGTATGGCTCGCAGTAGACGGGGTCATGGTGGTCTCAGCAACAGTGGTCTCGGCAACGGTGGTCTCGGCAACGGTGATCTCGGCAACAGTAATCTTCGGCAACGGAAATCTCAGCAACGGTGGCTGACAGGTGGGCCCTCGGCACTGGTCACTAACATGTGGGGTTGGTCAACAGTCATCGTTGATTGGTCAACAGTCAACAGTGACTAGGCTCTTAACGGGCTCAGGTGGGCCAGGCTTGGGCTGAGTTGGGGGCTGGTCCAGGTGGACGACACGGTGCTAGGTCATGCGGTGTATGCTAGGGCTTTGTCCGTGAGTCGTGCAATGTGACTACTTCAAAAGGCCTTTAGTGTGGGTCCTGGTAGATCTCGACGGCATGTTCTCGTAACTCGAGGTAGCCGGAACAGTGGTGAAACATGGGCATAGGGTTCCACGGAACCTGTCAGGGCAACCAAAAAGGGAATCCTGCAGTCCATGATGCGGCGATCAATACCACGTGGTCCAATTATGGCTTCGGGGCTCATGATGAGGTCATGGTAACTCTTTGCCGCGGCATGGCTTGGCCACGACGGTTTTTTTTAGGCGACAAGTCCTTTTCGGCGTCTCCTACGCCGTGGATCCGTTTGGCTAAGTCCGGTCTCGTGCTAGTGAGTGCGGGCGTGTCTAGGAGCGGTAGAGCTTCGTCGCAACGTCAGAGACGGTGATCAAGGCTTGACTCCTTCGCTCCTTCGGGCGTGGTTCACGGTGGACGAGACATGGCTTTAGAGAATGCTTCAATGGTAGTCGGCAACCACACCGGTGTTCTTGGAACTCCGGTGGTTCGATTTGGCTTGGGTTAGTCACGTGTGTGTGTGTGTGTGTGTGTGTGTGCTTGTGTGTCCAAAAGTCGGAGGTGGCCTCGGTCTACGCGTTCCATGGTTGGAACGCCATGGCCGGTAAGCAAAATCGGGGTTGGAAAGAGGGGCACGGTGGTGGCTCACCGAGGTTTTGTCGAAGTGGAAGAACGTGACCCGCGTTGCTCGGCATCGTGATCTTGGAGGAGCTTGTAGTTGGTCGCACCTATGGTCATCCAATGGCTTCGGCTCATCCGGGTGATCGGGCGACGAAGATGTAGCACCTAGTCGAAGCACTAGGGAAAAGAACTCGAGGTACAAGAGATGGACACGCGTAATAGATAGAACGTCATGAAGGGAAATGGAAACAAATGAGTAGACCGGCGGCGATGGTCGGCACAAGCATTTACTAATCACGGATAGATAGATGATACATAGATGATGGTCATGTGCGAATGAAAGATAAACACATGTTCACAAAAGTGGGGAGGATATAGATTGCCAAAGAGGTGGCGGCTGCTGGACGGAGCTCGGCCATGGTTCGCGGAAGACGCCGCAAGGGGCCGGCTTCTTCCCTGCACACAGAGTTACACGGCTCGAAGGCCGGTCACAGAAGATGACGACGGTCGATGCCGGGAAGAGGTTGCGGTCCTTTAGCGAAGTGGTGACCGCGGCAGCCGAGGATGGAGCTCACGGCTGGTGCTGCGACGGTGGGCTCCGGCCTTGCTGGTAGTCACCGAAGGGTGGGAGGTGCTCGCGCTGGCGGCGTGCTCGACGACGTCCGTGCGGCTCCGGCGTGGCGTGATTCGGAGCAGCGTGGCGAAGGTGGCTCCGAGCGGTCATTCCGACAGCGCGGTGGGCGACGTCGCGGTGTCATGGCACTGGTGCAGAGGCTCAGGACGGCGCGACGTCACGACATGCTCACGTCGCGGGCGGGGAAGGAGCTTGGCTTGGGGCGATGGATCGTGTCCACGGCCGGCTCGACGTCGCGGTGGCGAGGCCTGGTGCAGGTCGTCGTGCACGTCGGGGTGGTCTCGCGGTTGAGGCGCGGCTCGAGGAAGACGGACGCCGTGGGGATGCCGGCGGCAGCCAGCGGTCGCGAGGCGGTGTCTTAGGGCGAAGGGCGCGATGAGTGCGTAAGCTTGACCACCGCCTTGGCCTCTGGGCGCCATGGCTATGGCTCTCTTGGAAACGGGAAGGAGGCAGAGGTGGGTGGCGTGGATGCGGCGGCCGACAAGAAGACGGAAGACGGCTCCTCGGGCTCGGCCTCAGGTCCGGGACGGCGCGACGTCGGGCGGCCGGGGAGCACGGCGTCGCGGGTGGTGCTTCGGTAGCAGCCCCGGCTCGACGTGCTTCGGAGCAGCGTGGCGATGGTGCTCGGCGTGGCTGTGGATGACGTCACCGTGGCGAGGTTTCGGAAGCGGCTTGGCAGCTCCTCCGGCGAGGCGAGGGCAGGCTCTCGCCGGTGGCTTTGTCGCGACGCGAGAGGTGGAGGCGGCCGCTGTAGTGCGCCTCCAGCGTGGCGAGGCCGTGGTGAAGGCGGCGGCGGCGGCTTGGAGGAAGAAGAAGAAGGGCGACGCTATTTATGCAGGCAGGCTAGGGCAGCCAGGGGTCGCGGACGACGACGATTCTCAGGGTCCGCGCTCCCCGGCCACGCGGCGCGCATCGAGCGAGGGGGCGCGGGGCTGGCGTTGCGCGCACGCGAACTCACAGCAGGCGAGCGGCGGCGGCGTGGGAGCGGGGTTGCGTGCGTGCTTTGCCTAGGGTTGGAATGGGCGGCTTAATTCTTGGCTGGTGAGCCAAGCCAAGCACAGGCTGCCGTTGCCAGGTTGGGCCAAAAAGGCGGCCAGGGGTGGACCGAAGAGAGAGGAGCGAGGGCAGTTGGCTGCTGCGCCGGTTGGGCAAGCGAGACCCTGTGTGTGAAATGTAAGGGAGGAGGAGGAGGCGGCGGGTGGCAGGGCGGTGGGCCACGGCAGCAAGAGAGAGAGGGGGCTCGGTTGGGCTCCTACGCTGGTTGGGCCAAGGGAAGGGGTGAGCGGGCCGAATGGAGTAGTGGCGAGCTAGGCCTGCTGGCGCCGGTTCAGGAAAAAGATAATGAAGGGGAAAAGAGGGAGTGCTGGGCCGGCCAAGGCGTGAGGGGAGAGAAGAGAGAAGGGAATAGATTTTTCAATTTATGTTTAAATGGTTTTGAATTTGGATTTGAGAAGAATTCACCACATCTTGAGAAGGATTTCCAAGGTGAAAAATAAAGCGGTATTCGAGGAATCATTCGGAGAGATTCATATGAACTCAAGACGAAATTTCCACGAGTGTTCGGATGGGAATTTTTCAGGGGATATTCGAAAAGACTCGAAGGGAAAATTCGGAGGAATCCGCATGGAGTTTGAATAGGAATTTCAATAGAGGGGTATTGATGATACTTAGAGACGTGAGCTCCAAGAGGGGCTCGAGATGATTTTCACTGGCGACGAGAGGAGAGGGTCTTTTCCTTTGTTCTCCTACTCCTAGGTCTTACATGTGCGTACCCGCATGTATTAACGACATGCCTACTCATCGTGGTGGTCTACTAGGGGTCTTAGGGTTTAGGGACTCCGGTCCAATGGTCGACACAAATATAAATGGCAAGTCCGGGTTCTAGTGGAGTTCGGGATTATAAAGAGAGATTCACGAAGGCTCGAAATAATCCCGCGATGATCACAAGGAGGTTGCTATGGGTTGTGCTCTAAAACAATAATCAAGGCTCAAACACAGGACAACTTGAAAACTCCGGCAATCACCTACAAACCATCTATATGTATGCAACGTCTTGTTAGCGAGTTGGACTCGTGTTTGACCTAGCAATTACATGTTTCACTTATTGCAGGAAATTTTTAAAAAAAGTTCGTATTTTTTTGCTTCTCCAAAAACTCAGGTTGTTACATCATCGTTCAGGACGTGCTTCACCACGAAGCACCCATTGCCGCAGGTCACAACCAAGGCACGTCTGTGTTGCGAACTGATGACAGCTGAGATGCCATCACCTGTGACCGCTCCATTGAGCTCCTCTGCTGCAACACCTACAAGCTTTTGTGCTGCATCATCAAATATCATGACATTCACAGAGCCTGTCTCGTCTTCCATCACCGCATGCAGCTTGTACCTTAGCAACAACAACAACATGGTAAGATCTTTCAAAAGGAAAATGCAAGATGTGCTGCATATGAAAACTACGAACTGAGCAGCCATGTGGGAATGGCAGCAATAGTCTTTCAGATTCTCACCTCTCAACAGATAGTGGACAATCATCGATGCACAAGACTTTGCTTCCACCCCAACTGATCGAGCGACGGCAGTGAAAGCATGACTGGTATGACCAACCTTTATTGCAGTCTATGCCTTTCAAGGTGGATCTGCACAACCAGGTACGCTGCTATAGAGAAAAAGGGACAGATAAGTGAGCAAGACATATGGTTTGAATCTGATCAGACGGCGCCACCTAACCTGTAATTCATATGCAGTGAGGCTTGTCAGCTGTTTTATTGTTCGCCAGCTATCAACTAACTCAGTTCGTTTTACAGGCTTTTGTAGCCGACATGGGAGGCAATCGATCGGTTTATGTGGACCATCCAAGCTGCATACACATAGAACTATTAGCTCTGGCCTTATGTAGCCTTGATCAGCATTTCTGCTCAAGTATAAATGATTGAGTTGAGTCAGTCCACACCTTGCACGGAACTTTTGCACCTCCTCTACATCCAAATCCAGGTAGTATTTTGAAGCTGATGTTGAGCGAACTATAAATCGTATTTCTAAATAGCATGATGGTGAGATGAGATTTGAAAAACAGGGAAAGGACGATATTATGCAGTTAAAGAAATAACTGAGAGTATAGATCAGACCCTTGTAGTACTCAACAAGCATCCCTGCAAAAATAGCAACAACTGGGACTTTTTGGCCTTGCTTGAAAACCTGCTCTGCGTTGAAATTGCGACCCAAATCTCCAAAGAGAGTGACATTCAATTGCTTTCCCCTGTAAACAGTAATACATAAAGTAAGGTGCTGCCACAAAAGTAAAATGATGATTTGGAAGGAAGATTAGTAAACCATCACCCCAAATCGCGCAGATGTATGTTGCGAAAAGATATGTTACGCAAAGTACCCCACTTCCAAGTCCACCCCTCATCTTCAATGGAAACTATCTGGCCAATGACATCTACCAAACAAGCAAGTTAAAGGGTCAATTTAGACATGTGCAAACAGCAAAATTCATTGCAATTATACTCAGTTCCCAAAACATCTACCCGTAAGCAAGCTCCTGTCATTGTTCCTAGATGGAAGATCACCAAAATCAACAAACTCGAAGCCATGGAGAGGTATCGAAGAACCGGTATGATCGGTTGTCTCGTTCACCACTGTCTGTGCTCCCATGCTAATTACTAAACCATTGCTACAGGCCATGTACTTGTCCAGTTTTTCGCGTACTCCGAAATTCGACAAGGCGTAGACCTTCCCTTCAACTAGCTGGTGTTTGAGTCGCTCCGACCCAGGGACGCGCACACGCTTGCATAACTACACCCTACAAAATTACAAATCACCAGGGAGAAAAAAAAATTAAGTGTGCTGGTACTGAAAAATCAGGCACTAGAGTGTGCTACTTCGATCACCAATGGGTTTAGTATGGACTAAAGAACTTTAATTTGGGGAATGGACTGGCTCACCTCGCTGTCGACCAGGAGGCAGCGGAGACCGTATTCCTCGCCAGTATTTGGATTGGAGGCCACCCAAATCCTGGAGACGCGCACCCGGACTCTGCTCCTCCAACCGTGGTATCCGAGGGTTAACTGAGACAACGGGGTGAAGGCACCTTGACCTTGTGATGGACCACGCATTCCGGCGGCATGGGGGCTCAAGCTTGTCGTCATCCCTAACCCTGAGCTGCAGGAGAACAAAGAACAGAACACAGTTGACAGATCAGCATAGAGCTAGAGAGTCGCAGAGACAGAGAGAGACACCAAAACCAGAGACGAGCCTTTCTATACTAAAAAAATTCATGCGGCGGTAAAAATAAACCGCCGATTCAAGTTAGTGCGCTATCCAGGTTCATCAGTTACAGTTGCTAGTGAAGGGGAATGAAGCGTCGAATCCTAGCCTAGCGAACGCATGCCGCTTCAAGAACTAGAGGCATCGGACTCATCACCGACTGGATTTCAAGAACAAACGATCAAGACGAGTTTTTTTTTGCTTGAGATCAAGACGAGGTAACAGTCAAGAAACTGGTGTACCTCGCCTGGTGGAGCGACGGCGGCTTGCGCAGCATGTCTCATAAATCAAGCTTTTGTCGTGGGAGAAAAATTGATAAGCCGAACAGGCCCGAAGAGAATGCACCCGTTCGTACAGAGCAGAAGTTAATGCAGAACAGCTGAGCAGCTGAACTGCAAAGCCCCGTGTCCCGTGGCCGTGGCCGTGGCCGTGGCATCCGGAGTAAACGAGGAGTGCTTCCCAAAAAAATAATAAAAGACCTGAGGAGACCCGAAGTGTAGCACGTGGAAGAAGGAACAGGCAAGCGACTGGTGTGAAGTACTCTTAGTCGGGACAGGACGATGCCAAGGCAACTGACCCACGTAAAAAGGTACTACTACCCCTATGGACACACTGTTTACTCGCTCGAAAAAAACATGATTTTTTTATTAAGGAGTCAATAATTTTGAGTTGAAATCAAATCTATATAAAATATATTTAATATTTATGAAATCAATTAAGTATTATCAAGGTGATAGAATATTTTTTTTACAATGAACCTATTTAGAATATCTATCGTCTTGTTTGGGCTCGTTTAGCTTATAAGTCATGGCTGACTGTTGACTGTTTGGTATAAGAGAAAAATATTATTCGTTAGCCGATAAGACATGGCTTATAAGAACAACTCTAAGAGATTCTATATATCCTTCCTAAATACTAGGAATAGACATTTTGGTAAAAAATTACCCTCCAACAGCTTGTCTAAATGGTTATGCAAATATAGCCATCTTCTATTCCAGATTTTTCGCTAGCAAAAAATAGAAGACAAGAATAACCCTCTAGAGTGCGCACGAGATATAGAAAAGCTGTTAGAGAGTGAAAAGATATAAAAAACGATTTTTATGAAAATGACTCTCCAAATAATAATTTAGAGAGTGAGATTTAGAAAGACTCTTAAAGATGCTCTAAGCCAAATACAACTAAGCGAACAGGCTTTATATCGTGTGGCTAAGAAGGTCCAAGGAAAACAAGAAAGTGCAAGGCGTCCAAGAGAAGACGTTAGGGCGTTCCCAACAACTATCTAAATAGCTAGCATTGTATTTTATTTCACTTAAAAGAGAAAATGTAGAAAATAAACTCTCTAGAGAGTGTGTAAGTAGTACGTTCCCACGTCTCCCCATCCAAGACCGTTTATGCCTCGTTTAAATCTATAATGTAAAGTTTCTAGGTGTTACATCGGATGTTATGTGGAAGTGTTGTATGGGATATTCGGATACTAATAAAAAATAAATTACAGAATCCGTCAGTAATGCACGAATTTATTAAGCCTAATTAATCCGTCATTAGCACATGTGTACTGTAGCACCACATTGTCAAACCATGAACTAATTAGGCTTAAAAGATTTAACTCGCAAATTAGTCACAAACTGTATAATTAGTTATTTTTAATCTATATTTAATATTTTATACATGTGTCCAAATATTTAATGAGATAGTAAGTACACTTTAGGGGAGGAATTAAACGAAACTTTACCCTACTTTGCCTATAATGTGCAGCTACTCCTTTTATCTCTTTCTTTATTCACTCACGTCTCTTAGAACCAGCTGGCGATTTTATCTTATCGTTGGGGATGCCCTAAGATTGAAAAGTAAATGCGAGGATGGCCCCGTTCGCCGACAGGAATCTAGAAGAATTTATGAGAGTATAAACAGTATTTTTCAGCCGTGGACACTGAATTCCGGGTGATTTTAAGGACAGGTAAACGGGCCTATACCTGTGCTGTGAAAAGTGAAAACTAGGTAGGTTAATAGAAGAATCAAATAAATATTTATAGAATATTAGATTGAATTATTGAGGATGTAGTGGCCAAACAATCAGTATGATGTGGATGTCTTTGTATATTGATGTACTGGAAATAGTAATTATACTTAGTGAAAGATAATGTAATACTTAACATGTAGGGCCCGTTTGGCTTGCTGAATCTTGGCTGAAACTGGCCGAAAAATACTGTTCTAGCTGAATTGTTGTGAAAGAAAAATACTGTTCCGGCTGAAAAAACAAGCCGAATATGGGGTAAGCCAAACGGGTAGCTTACATGCTGAGGTTAAAAGTTTGTGGTGTTTATTTTTACAAGTGATATAGATATAGATTTCTTGCGTGCATAATTTTCTTTGTTTTCCTTGTTTTCAAGGAAGTCGTTTATATAGAATATTTATACGTACATCGACCATCAATGTATTGCAGGCAGAACTTAAGTTATGATTAAATTTGAGGTTAGTTGATTCTTAGAGCAGCTTTAGTGTAGTTCAAAATTGAAGGATGAGACACTCAAAATCGAACCATACACATGTTGCGGCGATCGAACCTTGCGTGTCAACGAGAATCGACTCTTGCATATGCGCCTCACCAAGAGAATAGTTTAATCCAGCAACTAGCTTGCGTGCAAGGTACCACATGCTAGTGGTGGAGCATTGGAGAGTAGGATGATGAGTAGCATAGAGAGAAAGTGTTTTCTTATTCATTGTGTGCTCTAAGAAATCGATGTATGCACTAGAGGTAGCGAACTTGCTGAAGATGATCGAACTCTGCTGCTTTTGTTCGACACCACACTAGAGCTGCCCTTAAAGGAAGATTGTATTTATTTCGAGACGGAGAGAGAGAGAGAGTATATAGAAGATTGTAGGTAAGCGCATTTATTTCACAAATCACGACATATATAATAGAATGCTATACAGATTGTCTAGGGCACGAGGCGAAGATATATAGCCTATTTGCTTATTGGTTTCAGCCAGGGCTTATCAGTCAGCTGATAGTGTTTTTCTCTCACAACAAACCAGCACCAGTTAGACTTATCAGCCCAGAAACTAACCAATGAACAGGCCGATAGTGTGGGCTGCAAATGCACTCTCTAAAAAACTTGTGCATATAGGATAAGTTAAGTTGTTTGTACAGTAATATGGCACCAAAATGTAAGGTGCAAGTGCTGGTCTTATATCTCTCCAGTACCGTCGGTGAGCCTCACATGTCAATGCCATGTAATTGCACAATAAGTGTGTCGCAGGCAGGTTAATCTAAGTTATGGTGATTTAAATGTCACATGACATAATCAATAAGTTCAGATACGTGAAAATGTATTTTTGAAGTTTTAGGACCTAGATAACGCCTTGTGCCAAATTTGATAGCCCACGGTGCGTTTAGCTCAAAAAAACACAGCTCACACGTGATTTGGGGTCGCTGTAAATCTCAAACTTGTTATGCTCTCCAACTCAGTTCCAGCTTATTCTTCACGCATGGCCGAATCGAGAAAATCAATAAGCTCGCTAGTAGTAGTAATGAAGTAGAACACAGAGTCATGGCACGTATCATAATTACTTTAGTAACTCTTGTTCAAGAATTACTAGTAGGGTATAGGTTCTTTGAATTGTTCAAGATGGAACCATGTACGCAAGGGATCGGCTAGCTGCGACGATCGATCGACTAGGTGTCCCGTGTGCGTACCTGCGCCGCCGTTTTACTTTGCAAGAAAGGGTTCCTGCTTGGTTGACCGTGTTGACGGTCGTGACGGTGTGAGCCCGCCGGACGACGGGGGTTCGGCGCCTCGGCGGCAATGGTGCCTCCGTTGGCCGTTGCTATATGCTCGCGGAATGGCGCCGCCGTCAGACGCGTAGCAAATTGATCCGTGCACGTACGTACCTAGTAGTACTAGCTAGCAAGGCACGGTTATATATAAACAACTTCGTGTGTGTAGCAAGTCTAAGACGAAGACGTGTAGACAGACACACACAGAGAGGATACACGAATTTTAATCCGAATCGGAGAACTATTTGCTTCTGATCAGAACACGCACGATACGTATAAAACGTGTTCGATCACGTATTCATGTCTGACTTAAAGTCGGACGTCGCCGCCGTCGATAAATAAATAAGTAAATACAAAAGCTAGCTAGCTAGCTGCCTAGCTTAATAGGATTCCTTTTGCTGTAGTATATTATCTATATCTACGCCGTCGATATATATATACGCGCGCGCGCGCACACACGGACAGACAGTACCGAAAATAACAAGACGAACATCTCGAGTAGGCGGCAGAGCATCATCGTTCTGCTGCGTGCGCGCCATGGTGCTGACGAGGAGCATGGCGGCACGGCGGAAGCCGCTGGCGCTCCCGCACGACATGGTCGTCGAAATCGTGGCGCACATCGCCGCGACGTCGCCGCACCCGATGGAGGACATCTGCAGCCTACGAGCCACGTACGTGTCCGTTTGCACTCCACCCACCCCTGCCCCGCACGGATGACATACATTCATTATTCATGACTACGTACGTACGTGTCGACCGGTGCTTGTAAAACACGTACGTACGCGCATTATAAACTTGCAAATTGTCTACCGGTACATGTCTTGCAGTTGCCGGGGCATGCGCATAGCGTGCAAGGAGGGCGCCGTGGGGAGCCGCGTGGTGCTGGAGCGAGAGGAATCCATGAAGTGGTTCGACAACGACCGCTACCTCGCCCTCGTCGACAACCTGGCCGCCGCCGGCAACCGGAGGCCTGCTTTGTGCTCGGGCTCACGCTCGTCTTCGCGCAGCAGCGGTGCACGGCGCCCGCCGGCACCGAGTGGCTCAGACGGGCGGCCTACGTGCTCGGCGTCCTCCACTACGGGGACAAGGACGCCCGCGACGGCGCCAAGCAGTACATCAGGCAAGTCGAGGGCGAGGCGGCGCTCGACGGGTGCAACAGCAAGGTCTGCAGGAGACCAACCGGGAGTGCGTGAGGTACCCTGAGCTAGCCGTCCAGGCGGTCCGGGACGTGACATGGAAGGTGGTCATTACCTGTTACTTAATTAGAAGCACGAGCTAATCTCTAATCTCTTATATCTATCTATACGGCCCCGTTTGACAGGGCTTCACTTTACTGGTGAAATCATTTTTTTTTTACTTCAGCTCCACGAATAGTTCCGGTGAAGCTGAAGCGATTTTGGTAAACCGTTTGACAAAATGGCTTATCTGTGAGAGCATGTTTTTAGGGGCCTGGAGGAGGAGCAGGGAGAAGCCACTTTTTTTTTTGTTCCATCCCACCCTAAATCATTGTGAGAGCATGTTTTTAGGGGCTTCACCAGTGAAACTATTTCACTTTATCCCGTTCGACAGAAAACGGCTCCTAAAACTGATGGAGAAGACCTGCCAAACGGGGCTATATACAAAGGGGCGAACAAATTGAAAAATACTCGTTACCTTAAAAACATCTTACCCGCCAAAGATCTCCGCCCTTAGATTTACATCTAACACATCTAATTGAGTCTTATTTGGTTAACTGTGGGCCCATGACATAACCTGACATATGAAAAGCGTGTTTCCTCTGTGAAGAAACCAACACCGGCCCAAGTTTTTTTCACCGCGAAACTTTCTTACCCAGATTAAAAAAAAAACTTTCCTAACCGCCCGCAGGTACCTGCGTCCTCGCGACACCGCCACCTCATTGCGAATTCACGCTTCCTCGCACAAAAACTTCCCAGTCCCGATCCCCTCGCCTCTTCGATCCAAATGGATCGGCGCCGGTGTGCAGTTTCGTGAGAAACCACCCAAGAACATCGGAAGCGGCAGCGCCCTGCCGCGCCCGCGGGATCTGACGACGACGGCGGCGCGCCCTCGCGACAGCACGCTCCAAGAAGGGGCCGCCTGTCACGAACCTTGACTATCAATCACAAATACAAGAGTAACTTGATACAATTTCTGGAGAATCGGACGGAGTTTAGACTGGGTACAGCAAGGATCTGGGGAAGTTAGCAAGAACAGCAGGGGAGCGGGTGCCTGGAGGGAGGAGGAAGACGAGCCGGGATTCTTGGTAGTTCTGTTCGATGCCCCTTCCAGATGCCGGTTGGACCATTTATCCTCAACGCTGCTGTCTTGACAATGTAGCTTGGAGGCCCATCCGATGGCCCAGCCTGGAAGCCCATCGACCGGCCCAGTTACTGACATTCCCCTCAGCTTGAAATGCGGCTTGTCCTCAAGCCGCTACTAGGAACTGCCAAGCTGTAAAGTATTTGCAAGCCTCTGATGATAGTTTGCCGGTCATGAAGGCTGAAAATGAACTCCAACCAGGGTGCCTGTTTCTCTGCACAGCAGATACTTCGAAAGTATTCCACCCTGGAGATGCCATATAGTGCTACCTTCGATAGTGTGTGTTCCCATGAAGTGTCCACGGTAACCCATGTAGCATCCAAGGTGGTGTTATAATCATCATATCCACCTGATAGCACTTGGTGAAGAATGGAACTTGCAACTGTATCCAAGAAACACTCCAAGCTGCTCCTGGATCCTTTGTAAGTCTATACTGAACCTTTTCAGCAATCCTTTCCATGAAGTATAGCTCATGCTGGTAGCCCATATCAACAAAAATTAGGACCCCACTACAGCCATAGTGATCAGCACTCATGTGAGAATCTCCATGCTGCAATCCATGTGCCAAATCACTAGGAAATTCAATCACTTGGACAGAAGTGGAATGCTTGGACCTGTCGACTCTCAAACCAGCCCTGCTCTGGCTGACCCAGTTGATGTTACAGTCAACTTCAGAGAACTGGCACCATGTAACAACACCCAATATCATCGGAATCTGTAGGCGCACTTCTTCATTTTTTCTTGCTGTTTCCTCAAACTGAAAGAACTGCACACCTGAAATAGTCACTGATCATAGCATTGACATGTTCAACCCATTCCATCCATGCATATGGTAACCAACAGCAACAGATTGGTACAAAGTGAGTGTGCACCACAGACTGACTGTAACGGAATAATAGTGCAGCAGTAACAGAGTAGTTCTTTAAAGGTGTACACTTCTTCAGGCCTTCTAAAAGTTCTCCAGATAATTTCAAAGGAAACCAATGAGTTCTTCACTAATTGCATGTCCTCACAGAACTCCTTCAAGCCAATAGGCTTCCAACACACTCCAACAAGATCTTATTTTTTGTGAGGGTGGAATAATTTTTCTTGGACTTAGATGGTATGATACGTTTTATACTATAAATACTTCGTAATTAAAACGCCGACATGATTGATCTTCGGAAGTTCATCGAGTACCTCTGGCCAGGAGATGAGCGACGACATGATTGATCTTCGGAAGTTCATCGAGTACCTCCGGCTGGGAGATAGGTGACGACATGATTCGTGATTGTGGTCAGCACATGAGACGTGCCTCACGCTCGCCGGAAGGCTACGTTGGCGTGCAGAGGGCATTGCGGGTGTATGCAGGGATTTCGCAGGCCATGTATGACCGCCCGCTGGGCTTAGCAGGCTAGTCTGCTTGAAACCGCAACATCTGAACAGGTTACCTGCATTGTCCAACAAGTCAATTTTGCGGGGCGGGCAATGCGGGCTGGCCCGCGCCGCTTGCATCCTTAGATTTTTTCATTGTTCACCGAGTTAAATAATGCTCCAGCTGCATCGAGCTATGCCGTTGGACCCCCTCGGCTTCTATTTTTAGCAGCACTGTCAGTTACTTGTTTCGGTCAACATGCAAATTGACAAAAGATGCAGTTTCTCGGAAGTTTGCATGCTTCCGCGCCGCGTGAAGTTCGCCAATAAAAATGTGCGGAAGAGTCGAGCCATGAACCAGAGAAAACGCAAAAAAAGAGAAAAGAGGCCCACAAAAGTAAAAATGGCCCGATGGTCATACAATAATTTACAGGTCCTAAAACACTTCATCTATAGACATCGCTGTAGCATGACGTCTATTCCCATCTACCATTGTAGCACTGCCAGCGTGTCCAGGTCCAGGCATAAATCAAGACGAAAAAAAGGAAAACATGGGAGAAAGCAGCATAATGGGGATCAACAGAAGAGAAACAGAGATAGAAGAATATGCCTAGGGGGCATCAACATACAGATCCTCGAGGTATAGGTATAGCTGAGGATCCTTTTCAACCAACACAGAGATGCTTTGAAATCCGATCAACATACATGAAGAAGACCCAAAAAAAACTAATAATTAACTAGTGAAGCAAAATGAGAGTACGCACATCCTATAGATAAAACTCAGCAACCGCTATATACATGTGTGTTTTCCCCCAAAGCACCTGGTCATCAGCTCTGCATCACGTTTGTTGCATCTGCAAAAAAGGGAAAAGAGTGTTGCGTCTATATGCATGTGTGTTTTCCCAAAAGCTACTTCATTGTATTGCTTGGGCCTCAATTGAAATCTTCGCCTGATAAATCAAATGTCAACAAATTGATAGTTAAATATTGGTTGTCAACAAATTGATAGTGAAAAACTTACATCAGTATACTGTACTTTCACGTCAAAGTTTTCATAAAGTAACTAAGTCTAGACAAAAAGGTAAATTACTTCCTCCGTCCTAAAATAAGTGATGTTTTAGTTTGTCCTAAGTCAAACCATTTCAAGTTTGACCAATTTTTTAGGAAAGAACATCAATATATATGGCACCAAATAGGTAGAATATGAAATATATCATGATGAATTTAATAATACTTATTTGAAATAAAAAACGTTTATACTTTTTTGTATAAATTTGGTCAAACTTGAAACAATTTGACTTAGTACAAACCTAAAACATCATTTATTTTTGGATGGAGGGAGTATGTGACAACTGAAAACATAAGGATAAGTAACTTTTATTACTTCCTATGATATGACTAGTTGAGTTTTGTGCACTGATGTTACATCCTATTGAATTAACTATACATCTTATCGAATTAACTCATGAAGTAAGATCTACAAATGTTTACATTGTTAACCCCATCGCCAGCTATGCAACAAAATTAAGGGTCTATTTGGTTGAAAGCTGCTAATTTCTAGCCAGCTAAAGTAGCTACTAATTTTTAGAAACCCCTGTTTGGTTTGGGTTGCTAAACAGGACTAAACCTGACAACTGCCACTATAAAATGACCAAAACGCCCCTAATTAATGCTAACCCCTGCCCCTGTGTTTTTGGCGCTAAAAACCATCTGCTGGCCGCGCGCGCAATGCGTTTTGGCGCTCTGTCCGCGCTGCTGTCCTCGCTGCTCTGCTCTCTGCCTCAACAGAAACAAGTTAACTCACAAAAATTGTTCAAATCGTTATTACAAGCCACGGGTACAAAATTCTTCATTATTACAAATTATTTCAGTCTCCACAGCTATGACCTACTAAACAAACCATCAGCAATCCAATCACGAAATTGATTCATGTGTTGATCTTCGTCCCCATGACGTCTATTGGTTCTATTTGCTGCAAAAGAAGTTGATTTATCGTTTGGATCATAGTTTTCATCTTGATCACACAAGTCAAAGAGGTCATCCATTATACCACTCTGCCTAATGAAATTATGTAATGCCATGCATGCCATAATTATTTGCTTTGCTTGGCCATTGAAAAACTTGGTAAATGTAACAAAATCCTCCACTTCATCTTTAGAACTCCAAAAGATCTCTTTATGACATTTCTAAATGAAGAATGTGCATAGTTAAACAACTCCTTTTTACCTCTTGGACCAGGTCCTTGCCTCTATTCAGGGACATGATACTTTGTAGACTTGTAAGGTGCAAGATAACCCGGTCGATTTGGGTATCCTGAATCAACAAGATAAAATTTCCCTACACAACACTATCATTGTATCAGTATCATGCCAAATTACCCAACTAGGACAACGAAAAACCATAGAGCACATGTATACCTTTAGGTGGATATGGAAACTTGCCACTATACTTCTCAAGTGCATCATTGAACACCCTTATATCATGTATATCGAGCCAGGCCATCCAGACACCACAAAAGTGAACCTCATATCAAAGTCACAAATGGCCAACACATTCTGAGTTGTGATTCCTTTTCTTCCCGTGTACTGAACTACCTTTTCAGTTGGCACAGTTATAGGCACATGTGTCCCATCTATGGCTCCAATACAATTATCAAAGTATGGAGAGAACCGAGCAGATCTCAACCTTTGATGCATAGTTCTAAACTCAGGATCCCTAGGCTTAATAATATCAGCAGCTAGCTTCACCACACATTCCAACACTTTATCAAAATTCCTACTACATGTCTCCAGTGATCTCTCAAACCTATTATCTGCTTGTCTCATAGACTGTTGGCCACCACACATCCATAAAAACATTGCAAGAGCCTCTACATAAGTCATTTTTCTAGTGGACTTCAGACCATACCTCTCTACAAGAACATTATGTAGGCTATCAAACACATCCCTGTGCATCCTAAACATGTTGTAACACTATGTCCTGATTCCTAGTGTTCTAACAATCCATTCATACCCACTTTGAACATATACTCTATTTGTCCATGTATTTGTCAAAGTGGTACATACCTAGCTTGCATATACTAGTAACAATTCTCCTTCACTTCTGCTGACTACTCAGGACATGCACTATAGGGCTTGAAGAGTAGCTAACTCCTGAAGAAACCCTCCATTGTCATTAGATGAGAGAGTATTAGTTGAAGAACCGCAATCAGTAGAGGAATCATCATCTGAAGAACCATCATCAGTTGCTAAACCCCCATCACTAGCAGTTACCTAATGCACCAAAGAATCATCATCAGTACATCTAACAACAACATCCAAAAACCAGCTGACAACAACAAAATAATTGGCACCACATATCATCATTAAAAGCAGCCATCATCAAACACATTTCAAAGTTCACATACCAAGGTTCCACAAACATTACAAGGTTCAACAATTATTACAAGTTTCAGACAAATTTAAAGTTCAACATAAAATTAAGGCTGTCCATGATAAACATCAAAAAACCATCAATAGATCACTGCTGCCAAGGCCAACATCTGATCACTTCCTGCAGGCTTTCTGCAGGAATCCCAACCTCTCTTCATTGTTGTCATAGTGGCAGAATATGTGTCTGTTGTACCTCTTTCTAAACAGCTGTGTAGCTGCAAGTACTCATCTGAGTTTTTGCTTACCCCTAACTCCAAAACCATCTTCAGACAGTGGTTAATGTGATCTATCTTGGCTTGCTTGGCTTGCTTTGCTTCATCTTCTCTTTGCTTGATCTGTGTAACCATGTTCTCTGAAATAGCTTT
Source organism: Miscanthus lutarioriparius (assembly GCA_904845875.1). Lineage (NCBI taxonomy): Eukaryota > Viridiplantae > Streptophyta > Magnoliopsida > Poales > Poaceae > Miscanthus > Miscanthus lutarioriparius. Next base: position 58,732 of record CAJGYO010000338.1, read on the forward strand.
CAAGACCTTCTCATCCTCTTTAGAAATAATCTGCAATTGTTCCACTAGCCCTTGCATAATGTGAGCCACTAGAACTCTTTTGGCTTAAGGGTGTCCTTTGCTTGGCCTTGAAGCAGTGTCTATAGTGTTGCTTGGCCTTTTGTGGCTGCTGTTGGAACTAGGTGGGCTCATCTGAAAGCCTTATTCATTGTCTACTTCCTCATCTTCTACATCTCCTGGGGCATCAAAGTTGGACAACCCAGGAATGCATGATGTAGAACCATCAACAATAGTGTTCTAGAACAGCTCCTCCATGTGTGGGAAGTACCTCGGCAGACCATACATGAATTTCCTGCATTCTAGTTTCTTCTGCAATTGAGAAATGAACAAAGATTCATGAGAAACAAAATTAGAAAATGAAGTGGTGCATCAATTGACAAATAAACAAAGCTCTATCAGTACCTTTGTGTGCCATTCCCACCAGCTGAGAGGTGCATCAATTCCTCCATTTGCAAGCTAGCCAATACCAGTTTGGTTGGTAGCCCACTTGAACCAGGAATACATCCCCTTCAGCTGATTCCATCTATTTCTCAATTGTTTCATATCATGTCTAAGACCAGTCCTAGCTTCATAGCCGGGTTGAATAGCTTCATACCCTCTCTTTATCATTGTCCCATTGGTTATATTTTCCACTTCTCTTTTGCTCAACAACAAGAACACAGAACACATATGTATTGATGTCGGACAAATTGGCCTTGTCAAATTGGTAGAGCATCAGATCAACCCAAGACATGTACAAGCTAATAGATCAAACAAATATATACATAAAGAAGCTAGTATGAAGGCAGGTCTGAGCAGATCATAGCAGAACATGGCAAATCAGGGGAGAACAAACAAATATAGACATGCAGAAGCTAGTATGAAAGCAGATTAGAGCAGATCATAGCAGAATAGAGCAAATCAAAGGAGATCAAAATAGATCAAAGCAGATCAAACAAGCTTACCCCTTCTTCCACAGTGAAGTCATCTTCTTCAAACATTACGTTGGCGCCTTCCTCAGCAACTGATCCACGCATCCTGCGGTTGGCCATCGTTAGAGCACGGCTAGCGCCGGTACTAGACTTGGAGCAGTGCCCCATGGTGTGCGCCACTGGGCGCTTTCTAGATCCGCTCGCTCCTTCGGTTGGGCGAGGAGGAACGAACAGGACGGCGCCGGATCTGGAGCCAATGCAAAGAGGTGGAAGCCCTTGGCCATCGGGAACGCCGTTAGTTTGGAGAAGACCCTGGTACAAGTTGATTTGGGGGTAGCCATCCACGTTGGCGTTCAGATCCAGCAACCCCCCATGTGCCGAGAAGAGAAGCCTGGACCAAACGACGGCGCCTGTGAAAGCTCTAGTTTGGTTTTGGTAAATTGATGAAACTCTAAGTGCTAACCTAGTTTATCAAAGTGATTATGAGATATGTAGCACTACTCCAAGTGATGAAGCAATGGTGAAAATCATGATGATGATGATGGCATGGTGATGATCAAATGCTTGGACTTGGAAAAGAAGAAAGAGAAAAACAAAAAGCTCAAGGCAAAGGTGAAACATGATAGGAGCTTTTTTGTTTTAGTGATCAAGACACTTAGTGAGTGTGATCACATTTAGGATCTATAGCCATACTATTAAAAGGGGTGAAACTCGTATCGAAATGCGGTTATCAAAGTGCCACTAGATGCTCTAACACATTGCATATGCATTTAGGATCTAGTTGAGTGATTAACTCCTTGAAAAATGTTTGTGAAAAGCTAACACATGTGCACAAGGTGTTGTACACTTGGTGGTGTTGGCACATTTGCAAAGGAGAAGAAGCTGGTGAAGAAAAGGAGTTGAATGCGCTGGTCACGGGGTGACCAGACGCGTTCGACATGCGTACCGGACGCATCCGGTATCTATCTCAGACGACAGTGTTCCCGACGAGACTAGACGTGTCCGATATCGATACCGTACGCGCCCGGTATTCTGGCCAGGTGCGGGCAGAGTTGCCGAGGTGACTGGACTCTGGCTCGTAGCAGTGACCGGACGCTGAGCAATCACTGTTTAGTGTCAGGTCATGGTGACGTGGGGCGCGGGTGTTGGTCCAGAGAGAATTGGACACAGGGGCGCATCCGGTTGGCCACACCGGACGCGTCCGGTGCACACGACCGGTGCGTCTGGTCGTCCCGCAGTCAGCCCAATAATTGAGCCAACGGCTCTATTATTTGGGGGTGACTATAAATATCGTTTGGCCGGCACTAGCTCACGCTCTTAGCCATTTGCATTGACATAGCAACCTTGTGAGCTTAGCAAAAGCTCTCTCACTTATCTCCATCATTGATCCATCATCTTTGTGAGATTGGGAGAGAATCCAAGTGCATTGCTTGAGTGTTTGCATCTAGAGGCACTTGGAGTTTGTGTTTCGCTATGGGATTTGCTTGTTACTCTTGGTGGTTGCCGCCACCTAGATGACTTGAAGCAATTAGGATCATCGAGCGGAGGTTGGTGATTGTCTCCGGCTCCGATCGTAGTGATTGTGAGGGGTTCTTGACCTTTTCTCGGTGAAGAACCAAAAGGTACTCTAGTAAATTGCTCGTGGCTTGTATGATCCTCATCTTGTGTTTATTGTGCAGCACCCCATTAAGGGTTTGGCGTGTGATGTCAATTAGCGCGTGAACCTCCAAGTGAGTAAATCGCCACAACGGGAACTAGCTTGCCGGCAAGCAAGTGAACCTTGGAGGAAAAATCATTGTGTCTTGATTGTCTCCTTGGTATTCATTGGTATTCACTCATTGGTCACTTAACACGGCGGTATACCTCTCTACCACTCTCTTGTATTTCATTATACATTCATTTGGATAGAGCTAGTGGTAGTTAAGACTAGATAGTGTATCATTTAATTGTATTACTCTCACTAGGTTGATCACCTAGGTGTATATTAGTGACATAGCTTTGTTGTGATATACTAGAGATCATAGAAAATAGAATTAGGTAGGTGGCTTGCAACCCCAAGTATAGTGCTAACGCAAAATTCGCTTTACCATCTTATTGACTAATCATTTGTCTTAGTGTTGTTGTAGAAATTTTTAATAGGCTATTCACCCCCCTCTAGCCATTAGGACCTTTCAAGTGGTATTAGAGCCGTGGTCAGCATGATTTGAGGCTTAACAACCTTCGGTGTAAAAATGGCTCAAATCAACAACACCAAGAAGCCACCGCAATTTGATGGCTCAAACTATCCCTATTGAAAGGCTAAGATGACAACATATATCAAGTCAATTAATAGGAAAGTTTGGAAGGTGGTGGAGACCAAGATTGAGATAGAGGATTTGGAGAATCCCACCACCGCCGAAGATGCTTCTCCAAAATAATGACATTGCTCTTAGAGCCATTCATGATGCTATTGATGAGAGAACATTTGAGCAAATCAAGAACATTGAGAGAACTCATGAGGCATGGAAGAAGTTGGAGGAATAATTTGAGGGCACTCAAGCCGTGAAGGGTGCAAAGGCATACATTCTCAAGGAAAAGTTTGGAAGCTTCAAGATGAAGGAGGATGAGAGTGTGACGGAGATGTTTCATGGGCTTCAAGTGCTTGTCAATGATCTCAAAGCACTTGGAGAAGAGGTGAAGGACAAGGACTTCTCTCACAAGTTCTTGAGATGCTTACCTTCAAGATTTGGCACATTGGTCACTATTCTAGTGAGGAGTGGTTTGGACACCATGACACCAAACTAAGTGTTGGGAGATATAATGACCGATGATACATATAGAGATGATGATGAGAAGGAAGAAAAGAATGAGAAGAAAGATAAGAAGAAGGATGAGAAGAATAAGAGTGTGGCGTTCAAGGCCACATCATCAAAGAGCAAGGCAAAGCAAGAATCATCAAGTGAAGATGAAGACTTGAGCTTTGATGAGATGGATGATGAGAAGATGGCTCTCTTTGTCAAAAGATTTGGCAAGTTCATGATGAAGAAGGGCTATCATGCTAGAAGAAAGAAGTCTTCATCCAAGAACAAGGAAGAGTCAAGAAGGTGCTTCAATTATGGAAGCAAGGATCATCTTGTTGCTCAATGCCCATACAATAGCAACAATTATGATGACAACAAGAAGAAGGATAAGAAGGAAAAGAAAGAGAAGAAGAACAAGATGACCTTCAAGAAGAATAAGAAGGGTGGTTCATATGTGGTCACTTGGGATAGTGATGCCTCCTCAAGTGATGATGACAAGACCACCAAGAAGAAGGCACTTGCAAGCATTACTATCAATGAGAAGCCTTCTCTCTTCGATACTCCATCATACTTCATGGCTAAGGCCACTAAGGTACAAACTTGTGATGATGGAAGTGATGAGGAACATGATAATGAAAATTAAAATGAAAATGATAGTGATGATGATGAACCAACTAAGGATGAACTACTTGACATGCTAGATGATGCTAAAGAACACTTTGACATTAAGAGAAGGGAATGCAAAACTTGCGTAAAGGGCTAAAAGCCCTTAAGCAAGCCTTTGATGAGCTCAATGTATCTCATGAGAGGCTAGAGGAAGCCCATAAGAAGCTTGGCAAAGCTCATAAGAAGCTTGAAAAGGCTCATTCCTCTTTGCTTGATGAGCAAAATAAGAAGAAGCATGTTGAGACATGTAATGTAGGCTTAACTTGTGACCTAATTGATGAATCTTTCTATAAGTCTATCATTGTTGCTCCCACTAACCCTTCTTGTAGCACTTCCACTTCCACCTCATCTATTAGTGATGGTTTCACTTGTGATGTTTCACTAATGGTTGCGAATGAGACTCTCAAGAAGGAGATCAATAAGCTCACTCACACTTTGGCTAAGTTCTATGGTGGTGAGGATGCTTGCTTATGTGTTTGGGTAGCCAAAGAGCTTCTCTCTATAAAGAGGGATTGGGCTACATCCCCAAGAAAGGCAAGGCGGCCTTTACTCCTCACAAGACTAGTTTTGTGAAGAATAATGGTCGGTTTTGCACTAGTTGTAAGCAAGTTAGTCATGTAGAGCAAAAGTGCATGAACAAGAAGTCACAAGCTAATGTATCCTCCATTAAGCTTGATTCTTTCTATATGCTTACCAAGGGTGCAAATGGTGTAAAGGCTAAGTTTATTGGTACACCATGGATGAGTTCAAACAAAAAAACCATTTGGGTGCCAAAGAGCTTAGTGACTAACCTTTAAGGACCCAAGCAAGTTTGGGTACCTAAAAAGAATTGATCTTCTTTTATAGGTCAATTACAAAGCCAGAGGGAGACATTGGGTTCTTGATAGTGGGTGTACTCAACACATGACCGGTGATGCAAGAATGTTCAACTCAATCAATACCAATGGAAATGATGGTTATGATAGTATCACATTTGGTGACAATGGCAAAGGCAAGGTCAAAGGGTTTGGTAAGATTATAATATCCAATGACATAAGCATATCCAATGTGTTGCTAGTAGAGAGCTTGAACTTCAATTTGCTATCCATGGCTCAATTGTGTGATCTTGGATTCAAATGCATATTTGGGGTAGATGATGTAGAGATCATAAGTGTAGATGGCTCTAACTTGATCTTCAAAGGCTTTAGATATGAAAATTTATACTTGGTTGATTTCAATGCTAGTGAAGCTCAACTATCTATATGTTTGTTCACTAAGTCTAGCATGGGTTGGTTATGGCATAGAAGGCTTGGTCATGTTGGAATGAAACAATTGAGTAGATTGGTTAGGCATGACTTGGTTAGAGGCTTGAAAGATGTTGTGCTTGAGAAGGATAACCTTTGTAGCTCTTGTCAAGCTAGCAAACAAGTTGCAAGCACCCATCTGTTGACACAAAATGTGACGCACTGTGCCTCACACACAGCAAGCCGGAAAGCGTGGCTTCAATAGGGTTCTCGGGTGCTTCGTGACCCGGAAGCGTGCCAGTCAGTTTGACCTGAAAGAACTAACAAGGGATAAAACAGTTAAATGCCAAACCGGAACATGTCAGGTGAGACCAGACAGTTCCATATATACGGCCCTGAAGCCACTTACAACGACATACAGCTATAGGAAGCTGTCTGCCAACAAGTTTATAAACCATTCGGCTAATCGTAAGATGAACACACGTAAAGATCCGATTACCGAATGCATGTGCATGGGAAGACATGTTTGAACAAGTGAAATTAATTATGAATTAATGCATAACCAAGCTCAGCAATCCAACCGAGTTGGGATCCATGAAGAAGGAACGTGCAAATAAACACGATTAAACTAATCTAAAACCTGCATCTGCCGCACGACACCTAGTTCCGTCAAAGCTTAAACGTAATTATCATGCATGAACCCACAACATGTAACAATCTAGATTAAAATAATTCAGCCATTATGAGCATGTTATCTATTTGCAGAGGTAATATGACAGTAATGATCATTGAAGCACGAATAAAACCACAAGAGATGGCCGAATAATGTCAATCTAGATTGGGCAAAAAGTGTGTTACAAATATATGAAATATTTAAAACATGCAACACAGGATAACTTAATGAATCTATTTAGATTTTGCCGTATCTAATAGAGCCGATAACTGTCTTGCTTTCACTAAGCATATTGAGCAAACGCCTGCCGCACGGTATCTACTCAATAACAAAGCATAAGCAAAGACTTCTTGATTGTCAAGCAAAGATCCGCCGCACGATCATTGAAAACAAACAAGACTACTTGCATCACGTCTAAATCCACCGCATGATACTAAACATGATAACAAGGTTGTCGGAACTTACGGAGGTCGACGGATCGATGACTCCTCTCGAAGAACTCGACGACACGACAAAAGGACTCGAAAGTTGGCACGGGGCCGGTTGTATTGATTTGGTTGTGAACCTCTATTACAATGGTCGAGGGTCAATATTTATACCCTAGACAAAACACGAGTCCTAGAAGACTACGATTTACAAAGGAACTTCTAAACAAACTTGGAAACTTACGATTCCTTACCCTAAACTCTCAGAGTCCTTTATTATTACAACTTTCATCTTTTCGATCGGCCTTGCCTGCCATCTTCTGCTTTCCCGAATGGAGTCACCGCCTTCTGGAGTAACCGACCGCACAAGCATTTAGCCGACCGCTTGTTTTGTCTGCCGAATACACTTCTTCCCACATGCGGGTCCACCTGTCATCCTCCAGAATCGACCAAAATCCAGTGTTAACACCATCCTAGGAAAAGCATAATGAGCACTAGTAAAGCATTTGAGTTATTACACATGGATTTGTTTGGGCCAACTCAATACACTAGCATTGGTGGAAACAAATATGGCTTTGTAATAGTTGATGATTATACTAGATAAACTTGGGTATTCTTTCTAATGGACAAAAGTGATGTGTTTGCAACATTCAAATCATTTATTAAGGGCATTCAAAATGAGTTTGAAACAACCATCAAGAGAGTTAGGAGTGACAATGGTAGTGAGTTCAAGAACACTAGAATTGATGAGTTGTGTGATGAATTTGGAATTAGACATCAATTCTTGGCCAAGTACACTCCACAATCAAATGGCCTTGTTGAGAGGAAGAATAGAATACTCATTGATATGGAAAGGTCTATGCTTAGTGAGTACAATATGAGTCAATCTTTTTGGGCCGAAGCTATCAATACGGCTTGCTATTGTAGCAACCGCCTCTATTGTCACCCATTGAAAGAGAAGACACCGTATGAGCTCTTGAATGGTAGAAAGCCCAACGTTGCATATTTTTAGGTCTTTGGTTGCAAATGCTATATCTTGAAGAAAGGCACTAGATTGGGCAAGTTTGAAAAGAAATGTGATGAAAGATTTCTACTTGGATACTCAACTACTAGCAAAGCATATAGAGTTTAGAATTTGGATAGTGGTACTCTTGAGGAAGTTCATGATGTTGAATTTGATGAAACTAAGGGTTCACAAGAAGAGAATAAAAACTTGGAAGATGTTGGAGGCATTCAACTTTAAAATGTCATAAAGAACATAGATGTTGGTGAATTGAGGCCTAGGCAAGTGAATGATGATGAAGATGATCAAGTACAAGTGCTCTCTAACTCAAATGTGCAAGATAATACAAATCAAGCTAGTACAAGTGGCTCTCTTGATAATGAACAAGATCAAGTGGCTAGTGCATCATCTCAACCCAATGATCAAGCAAGTGCAAGCAATCAAGTTTCAATACTCCAACCAACCAATATTACAAGGGATCATCCATTGAACACTATCATTGGTGATATTTCAAGAGGTGTGCAAACTAGATCAAGATTGGCTTTATTTTGTGAGCATTTCTCATTTGTGTCATCCATTGAACCAAAGAAGATAGATGAAGCATTGAAGGATATTGATTGGGTGAATGCTATGCATGAAGAATTGAATAACTTCACTAGAAATCAAGTATGAGAATTGATAGAGAGACCAAAGGGACATAATGTGATTGGAACCAAATGGGTCTTTAGAAACAAAGCAAGATCAAAATGGGATAGTAGTAAGAAACAAAGCAAGATTGGTAGCACAAGAATATACACAAGTTGAAGGTCTTGACTTTGGAGAAACATATGCCCTGGTTGCTAGATTGGAAGTAATTAGAATCTTATTAGCATATGCTTGTGTCCACAACATCAAGCTCTATCAAATGGATGTCAAGATTGCATTTCTCAATGGTTACATCAATGAAGAAGTATATGTTGAGTAACCTCCCAGTTTTGAAGATGATAAGAAGCCCGACCATGTGTACAAGTTGAAGAAGGCATTGTATGGCTTAAAGCAAGCACCTATAGCATGATATGAGAGATTGAGGGACTTTCTACTCTCTGAAGGGTTCATGATGGGTAAGGTTAACATCACTCTTTTCACCAAGAAGATTGGCAAAGACTTATTTATGTTGCAAATCTATGTTGACGACATCATATTTGGATCAACCAATCAAGACTTTTGTGAAGAGTTTGGAAAGATGATGGGTAATGAGTTTGAAATGTCCATGATTGGAGAGTTAAGTTACTTCCTTGGTCTTTAAATCAAGCAATTGAAGAATGGTACATTTGTGAGTCAAGGCAAGTACATCAAATACATGCTCAAGAAGTTTGGCATGAGTGATAGCAAAGCCATTAGTACATCAATGGAAACAAACGGCAATTTAGATAGTGATGCAAGTGGCAATATAGTGGATCAAAAATTGTATCGGTCTATGATTGGAAGCCTACTCTATATGACAGCATCAAGGCCAGATGTCATGTTTAGTGTATGCATGTGTGCAAGATTTAAAGCCTCAACAAAAGAAAGTCATTTGAAGGCTACAAAGAGAATATTGAGGTACTTGAAGCATACACAAAATGTTGGTTTGTGGTATCCCAAATGAGCAAAGTTTGAGATAGTTGGTTACTCTAACTTGGATTATGCAGGATGTAAGGTTGAAAGGAAGAGCACCTCGGGCACATGTCAATTGTTGGGAAGATCACTTGTTTTATGGTCATCAAAGAAGCAAAATAGTGTTGCATTATTAACCGCCGAAGCCGAATACATATCCACCGGTAGTTGTTGTGCACAAATACTTTGGATGAAGGCCACCTTAAATGACTTTGGAATCAAGTTCAAGAAAGTGCCATTGCTATGTGACAATGAGAGTGCAATCAAGTTAACCAACAATCCTGTTCAACATGCAAGAACAAAACACATTGATGTCCACCATCATTTCATAAGAGATCACCAACAAAAAGGGGACATTTGTATTGAGAGTGTAGACACCGAAGATCAACTTGCTGATATATTCACCAAGCCATTAGATGAGAAAAGGTTTTGCAAGCTAAGGAATGAGTTGAACATATTAGATTTCTCAAATATGTGTTGATGCACCCTCCACTTATATGATATGCCTCTCCTTCGAGCAATCCAAGGTAAAAGTTGATTGGCATGGCATACATCCTTGCTAAGGACATGTTTAGTGCATCTAGTCATCTTTCACATTTAATAGGCTCATTCATGAAAATCAAATTATCTTGATGTTTGTATGGTACCACTATTGCTTCTATGCTTAATTTGGTCTAGTGGTAGCATATGACATGTTTGTGGGCTTGTAAACCTAGTGTTTGATCTAGAAAATGAGCTCTAAGTGTTTAACTCAATATGGTACAAGATAACCCTTATTTAGAGGTGTGAAGAAGCTTGTCCTTGGATCAAACCGAGTTAAATATCTTTGACAAATGATCTAGATTGGACCATATTTGGGAAAATGATCATCATCCCATTGATTGACATTGATAATCCTAACCTATCTATAATTTAAGCCTTTGTGGTCATTGATGACAAAGAGGGAGAAAAACAAAGATATAAGTGATAGGGGGATAAATAGTGATAAATTGATATAGGGGGAGAGATATGACAAAGTAAGAGGATCAATTAAATTTGGGAGAGATATGACAAAGTAAGGGGATCAATTAAATTTTGAGCACACAAGTAGGGGGAGCAAGCTCATAAACTTAATTGATGCATTTGAATGTGCATTTCATATGTTTGCTTGCATGGCACAAGTTTTAAATTTCAATATTCATGCTTATGTGGTGTATGCTAGTTGTAGGTTTGAATGATAAAATGAAAAACTAGCATGCATAGGTTAAGTAACTAGACTCATGCTCATATTATGAAAACTAGACCCTTGCTTCTAATGTTGATCTCATGGGGTATTCTAGTTTTTATGTATGCCTAGTTACTAATGGTGCTAAGGATGGTATAATAGTGCACTCCGATTGGTATCACGCTTCAAAGGTCCATCTTTTATACCTTAGCATCATTTGGTAGACATTGTCTTCTATATTTCCTATCTAAGCATATGTGGAAGCTACAATCCAAACTCTTAGCACATATATAGGGGGAGCAATTGCTACCATATGGGATTCATAAAACTTGTCCATATTCTTTTACACATGGTAAATATGCTTGGGCAAGCAACATGGATTCAATTGAATTTCAATTCATATCTTTGTGAAAGGGTTCTCATCAATTACCAAAAAGGGGGAGATTGAAAGCTCTAGTTTGGTTTTGGTAAATTGATGAAACCCTAAGTGCTAACCTAGTTTATCAAAGTGATTATGAAATAGGTAGCACTACTCCAAGTGATGAAGCAATGGTAAAAATCATGATGATGATGATGGCATGGTGATGATCAAGTGCTTGACTTGAAAAAGAAGAAAGAGAAAAACAAAAAGCTCAAGGTAAAGGTGAAACATGATAGGAGCTTTTTTTAGTGATCAAGGCACTTAGTGGGTGTGATCACATTTAGGATCGATAGCCGTACTATTAAGATGGATGAATCTCATTTGGAAATGCGGTTATCAAAGTGCCACTAGATGCTCTAACTCATTGCATATGCATTTAGGATCTAGTTGAGTGGTTAACTCCTTGAAAAATATTTGTGAAAAGCTAACACACGTGCACAAGGTGTTGTACACTTGGTGGTGTTGGCACATTTGCAAAGGAGAAGCTGGTGAAGAAAAGGAGTTGAATGTGCTGGTCATGGGGTGACTGGACACGTCCGACATGCGTACTGGACGCGTCTGGTATTTGTCTCAGACAACAGTGTTCCCAACATGACTGGACGTGTCCGATATCAATACCGGACGCGTCCGATATTCTGGCCAGGTGCGGGCAGAGTTGCCGAGGTGATCGGACTCTGGCTCGTAGCAGTGACCGGTCACTGAGCAATCACTGTTTAGCGTTAGGTCATGGTGATGTGGGGTGCGGGTGTTGGTCCAGAGAGAACCGGACACAGGGGCGCGTCCGGTCAGCCACACCGGACGCGTCCAGTCGTAGTTGAGCAGCTCTAGGAGCTCTCTGGACTCGACCGGACACTGCCCCTCCTACGTCCGGTCGGCCACACTGGACGCGTCCGGTCGCAGTTGAGTGGCTCTGGGAGCTCTCTGGAGTCGACTAAACACTACCCCTCCTACGTCCGGTCGGCCACACCGGACGTGTCTGGTCATAGTTGAGCGGCTCTGGGAGCTCTCTGGACTCAACCGAACGCTGCCCCTCCTACGTTCGATCACTTTGCTGCAGTGCATCCGATGCGTCGCGTCAGAGCATGTTAGAGAGGGCCATTGGGTAGCAACCGTTACTTCATTTGAATGGGACATGTAGCGATCTAGCAGTGACCGGACGCGTCGGTCGTGTGACGCGTCTGGTACACACGACCGGTGCATCCGGTCGTCTCGCAGTCAACCCAATAATTGAGCCAACAGCTCTATTGTTTGGGGGTGTGTATAAATATCGTTTGGCCGACTCTAGCTCATGCTCTTGGCCATTTGCATTGACATAGCAACCTTGTGAGCTTAGCCCTCCTCCCACTCATCTCCATCATTGATTCATCATCTTTGTGAGATTGAAAGAGAATCTAAGTGCATTGCTTGAGTGTTTACATCTAGAGGCACTTGGTGTTTGTGTTTCACTGTAGGATTCGCTTGTTACTCTTGGTGGTTGCCGCCACCTAAACGGCTTGAAGCAGCGAGGATCATCGAGCGGAGGTTGGTGATTGTCTCCGGCTCCGATCATGGTGATTGTGAGGGGTTCTTGACCTTTCCCCGGTGGAGTGCCAAAAGGTACTCTAGTAAATTGCTAATGGCTTGTGTGATCCTCATCTTGTGTTGGTTGTGTGGCACCCCATTGAGGGTTTGGCGTGTGATGCCAATTAGCGCGTGAACCTCTAAGTGAGTGAATCGCCACAACGGGGACTAGCTTGCCGGCAAGCAAGTGAACCTTGGAGGAAAAATCATTGTGTCTTGATTGTCTCCTTGGTATTCACTCATTGGTCACTTAACACGACGGTATACCTCTCTACCACTCTCTTGTATTTCATTATACATTCACTTGGATAGAGCTAGTGGTAGTTAAAACTAGATAGTGTATCATTTAATTGTATTACTCTCACTAGGTTGATCACCTAGGTGTATATTAGTGACATAGCTTTGTTGTGATATATTAGAGATCATAGAAAATAGAATTTGGTAGGTGGCTTGCAACCCCAAATATAGTGCTAACGCAAAATTCGCTTCGCCATCTTATTGACTAATCATTTGTCTTAGTGTTATTTAGAAATTTTTAATAGGCTATTCACCCCCCTCTAGCTATTAGGACCTTTCAGCCTGGGAGAAGAGGCCGAAGTCACCGGCATTAGGGGCGAAAGATGGGCCAGAGGCCATGCGATCCACCGGAGAAGAGGACTGGGAGAAGAAGTCCATCGAAGAAGATGACTGGGAACCATGACCGTCCATGGAGGATGCATCGAGGGAGGGGGGCCGGCGGCGGCGTGGGCAATAGTGAGGGCGGCGGTAGGGAGAGCAGAGGAGAGCGAGAGCGAGCTATAGAGTGATAGAGTGAGCTCGGGATAGGGTTGGGGTGGGACGGGCAGCGGCAATAATGAGGGGCACCCCCTGTCCAAAGTTGGGTTTAGTTAGTTTAGGTCCTCCTTGGTGACTAAACTTTAGCTCCCCTTTTAGTCCCATTTAGTCCTTGTGTTTGGATAAAAAGTGACTAAATGGGCTAAAGTTTAGCTGGCTAAAGTTTAGCAGCCCAAACCAAAGACCCCCTAAGCATCCACGGATGAAAACAACACATTTTTTATGTTGACAGGTACATAAAGCTATACCAAAAAAATGTCCCTTGATTCAAATGAAGGATAAAGACTTTGGTCAGAAGAAAAACTTGCTCATAGCTCCCTACCTCCATTGTTAAACTTAGGCTAATGACTATAATTAGTTGCAGTTATGAACAGAACAAAGAAACAATAGACGTCATCATTTATTTTGAAAATCTCATAGCATAACAAAAAACACCAACAAAGTAAATAAAAGTTGGGCATTACATCTCACAGGCCACATATCCTTGCACAAAATTGGTAGGCTTCATGAGAAGCCAAATGCCCAAACCAATAGATAGTTCAAGCATATTTTATCTGTTGAATAAGTTGAGCTAAACTTCACAAGTAAAAATAAATATATATTTTCCATGTATTTTCTGCGGCGAGCGTGACGGCGCGGGCGAGGGCGACGACGAGGACGACGGCGCGGGCGCGACGAGCGCAAGGGCAGAGCGAGGGGAGAGGGAGAGGCGCAGTGGAGAGGGATCGAGACCGGGGTCTACAGGAGAGAAGGGCGGAGCGAGGGGAGAGGTAGCGTGATTGGGGCAGAGCGAGGGGCTGCGGGATTGGGGGGAGCGGGGGTATCGCACGGAGCGGAACGAAGACGACCCCAAATAAAGTCGCATAAAAAAATAGTCTTACTTTTGTTCTTTTTAGTTATATAAGAGTAGGAGATAAATTCAGTTTGTTCCCATGAAGATTCAAATTAACATGTGTGCGGATTGTGCTTTTGCTATTTCTCAATCCATGAACCATGCTTCTAATAGCGTTATAAAATTACCACAGCAATGCACACAGTATCATCTGATATACTTAAATGTTCATATAAGTCGACATTATTTAGGAACAAATGCATTTAAAAAATCGCTTGAGTCTTGTACTATAATAAATAAGTAAATTAATCAAATACGATTGGCTTCGAGGATTTCTTGCATGACCCGCTTGAGCGCCCAGTCCTCTGTCACAATAGTACCGTGCTCAGCCCCATGAAGTTTGATGGACTTGTACAGCTTGTTCTGCTCCGGCTGCCGACGCATCTTCTCGTCGAACGCCAACATGCTGATCAAATTGATGGTATTGTCTCCGTCGCCATACACTATCTCGGGTTCCGCGTCGAAGTCGCCGTCCCAGTAAACCATCTGCTCCGGCGTGCCGTTATTGCCCACTCCGTTGATGCACGTCGTCGGCACCATGGGGGCCTGGAAGGAGCTCATCTTCGGGACCGCTCGTCTCGTGAAAGGCTCCACGCCGGCGCCGAAGCCGATGTCGGCCAGGAGGTCCTCCACGTCGTAGGCGGAGTAGTTCCTCCGCGCGGTGACCACGAGCGGCCTGTCCCCGAACACCGCCGGGGACGGGATGTTGACGATGGAGGACTCGAAGCTCCTCCACATGGGCCTCAGCGTCAGCGATAGCTGGGCGACCGTGGGGATGTACATCAGGTCGGACCCGGAGACGAAGTACTGCAGCGTCTGCACGAGCCCTTCCGCCGGCACCGGAGCGACGAGGACGAGGTGCTTGATGTACCTGTCTCGCCACGACATGGGCGTGCTCCGCACGAACTCCAGCGCCACCATCCCCCCGAAGCTGTGCCCGAAGAGGATCACCTTCTTGTTCTCGTTCTTCTCGCTCGCGTCCTCGATGAGCCTCGTCAGCCGCCGGAAGTAGCGCGAGAAGACCTCCGATGACTGGCCGGGCACCGGCGGGGCGTAGCGGAGGTCGTACTGGGCGGCGAACAGGGTGTCGCCGTCGCGGTACCCGGCCTTTTCGAGCTCGTGTCTAAGGACCTCAAAGCACCAGGTCGTGTGCTCCGGGTTCCTCTGGAAGCCTCGGGAGGAGCCGAAGCCGCGCACGCGCGTCTCGACGCCGGGGAGGTTCCGGTAGTCGTTGGCGGCGGGGTCGTAGACGAGGGTCATCTGCTCGATGAAGCACTGCACGTAGTGGTGCGCGGGCAGGTCGGAGCAGTTGGCCCAGAGCCCGAACCAGCCCTTCCCCTTCATCGCGCCGCACCGCGGCACGGAGGGGCGGTAGGCGTCCGTGAGCCGCGCCTCCAGCTCGCTGCAGGTCAGCCCGGGAACCAGCACCAGCGGGTGGAGGAGGACCTCGCCGCCGCCGGTCGTTGTTCCGCCGCCGTTGGCAGCACCCTCCGACGGCTGGTGGTCGATCGTCGTCGTGGGCGAGAGGAGCTCCCGGAGGCCAGTGGGGAGCAGGAGGAGGAGGAGCGGCGCCACAACCTGGAGAATCCTCGCCATGGTGTTGCCGGCCGGCTGTGTGCCTGTGTCTGTGGCCTGTGGGTAACGTAACCACGTTGGCACTCCTCAGTGCACTGCACTCCAGTCGGTCACGTTCGTACGTACGCCTCTTATTTATTTGGCTCCACGACGATCACGTTTCCGAATCGGCTACCTTTCCTAGTGCAGGGAGATGGATGTGGACAATAAGAAAAAAGACGGTAACACGAAGCACGCCGTCTCCTTCTGTTTCCATCCCTTTCGTGATGGATGTGGAGAATAAGAAAAAAGGACGGTACGTGAAGCACGCCGTCTGCTTCTGTTTCCATCCCTTTCGTGATGGATGTGGAGAATAAGAAAAAAAGGACGGTAACGTGAAGCACGCCGTCTCCTTCTGTTTCCATCCCTTTCGTGATGGATGTGGAGAATAAGAAAAAAGGACGGTAACGTGAAGCACGCCGTCTCCTTCTGTTTCCAAAAGGACGGTAACGGGAAGCATGCCGTCTCCTTCTGTTTTCATCCCTTTCGTGATGGATGTGGAGAATAAGAAAAAAGGACGGTAACGTGAAGCACGCCGTCTCCTTCTGTTTCCATCCCTTTCGTGCTCCTGTTTCCATCCCTTTCGTGAAAAATTTCAACACTGTTGATTGACTTCTACTGGTAGATCTTCACGAGGCGTTTTTCCTCTCTCCTTCGATCCATACCTTTTTTGTTCTTATACTGTACTAGGTAGTGTGCCCGTACGTTGGAACGGGACAACTAAACTTTTGTACTAAAAATACATGGATCGCACAATAAAATAGCAATACTGTGAAATTAAATACCCGTTCTAATGCAATGACGACCTTCGATAGTACAAATCAAACATTCAAAAACAAATGCATCGGTAACAAAGCGTATAGTGCTCGTGCTAATGCCATAACGGCATTTCAGATATGCTTATGAAAACAATCAAACGAAGACACAAGAGATGAAGGGGCACGGGTGATTAAGGAATTAAAAATAATAACAACCGGCAAGGAATCAAACATGAGCAAATTATGTCAATTTTTACTGAAAATCAAACATTAGCTGACTATTACTGAAGAAATAGAGTACCAATGCATTCTTTTAGTGGAACTGTGCATTTGAAGGGGATAAAAAGAAGTATCCATCTCATATATGGTCGAGAGATAAATCTCTAATAAAATAAATCCCACAGCCAAACCAAAATAGAATCAAAGCAATTTAAACATCTGTAAACAGGTACTAACGATGATTCCAGTACAGATTCCTTGTTGGTTTGGCCAAAAGTCTAGCTTTTAGCCGCCAGATATGTATACATCTTTTAACTCAGATATGCATCCATCTTTGATTATGAAAGCATACAGTATCTCAAAACACTTTCCAAGGAAAAAACAGATCATGTGTTCCCCGCCCAAGATGTTGTTCTGGCTTTAATTTCCTTGCTAGGAGGCTTAGAATATAAGGACCAACAGGCAGCAGCAACCAAAGCGCTGCAAAAATGCTAAATCATAATTAACCTGGAGGACTTAGAACTGAGTACATTGCTAATTGTGTGATTGCAAGACCATGTGGAATCATCTAGTGTCCTAGAAAGATTGTTATGAACAGGGAGAGCCTAAGAGTGCCGAGCTGATTGGTGAAGCCCATAGCAAACAACCCTGGCTTCCTTGCCCTGAAGCAGATTGAAGGTGTAAGGAGATCTCTCACACGATTTCAGCCACAGTCAAACAAGGTGTTCTTGAACTCCAATGACCTATTGCACAACCTCTAGTACCTGAATGTGTCGAGCAAGAAGAAGAAATGATGTTAGCACTTTCTCGTCTTGTTCTGAGTTACAAGAGAAGAGGCACAATCCTACCAGTGCAAGTTAATAACTGCAATAGTGTATAGAACAAGCATAAAACTGACACTTCCATATCTTGAGCAATAATTCCAAAAAAAAATACTCATGCAAGATATAACAACAAACAATTGAACTTGTTACCCTAGTACCGTAAGGACAATAGTCCACAGACACTTCCGTCCAAAATCTCCTTTCATCCTCATATACTGATATGAACCATTAGTGCCAAATGGAACTATCGTCTTTATATTAGACAGTTACCAGTGTTATCTGCTAAAGATGAGCCTCTGGCCTATGTACAAAACATGTTATAAGGAAAACTGATAGCTAAATATGGAATGCATTATCCGGTCAACCTAGGTAGAGAATATGTAAACCTCCCTTGTTCTTCTCGATCCAAAATTCCTACTCAAATAACTGGTTTTAGTTAGACCATCGCAGACAAAAAGATACTCCCAGAACAAACATTATTGAAGGCATCAAACATCGAAAGACAAATAGGTTTAACTGATCCAACTTCTTATTTTTCCAAATTATCATCTAAAGCATTCCTATTGTTGGAAATTTCTAAAAACAAAATACCATCGTGCCGCCGTCGAACAGGGTGGGCCAGCAGAGGCACGCGTATATTAAGGAAAGCATAAATGTTCAGACCAAAGACCTGCATGGAGAGATAGAGGGATCAACTTCTCGACTGAAACCAGGTGAAAGCATCATTTTTTTCAAAGCACAAGAAAACAAACTCTGGGCTCTCTTTCATGATCCCATAATCTTGAGCAGCTTTGACCGACCTTTCATATGTTTGCTTTATTGCATCCCTCTTCAATCCAATAGAAAAAAGAGAGAAATCAGAAGGCATTACAACTGGGAAGCAGAAGGGAGAAATGCCAATGGCAGCGGTCAGGAGTAGCAGAGTTTCCTTGAATTTTATTCTCAAAATCCTCCACTGCCAACTGCATCAAATTGAACTCTAGATTCAATTCAAGCTCTTCAAGTCTCAAGCTCTCTCTCTAGAGAGAGTATATTCAGTAGCCAGCTATAAAATAAGTTATTCTGTAGCCACCTCCATTTACGATAATTTTATATACTAATTTACGATAATGTCAATATATATTTACGATAGTTGGGTTACTATAACACATGGGAATATTTACCATAACGTTATAGTAAACCACATAGTAAGGAGTTAGTATAATCTCGTAAATTAACATAGTAATTATCGTAACTCAAAGTGGCTACAGAATAAGTTATTTTGTAGCCAGCTACAGGGTAGTAGTTCTATATATATATATATATATATATATATATATATATATATATATATATATATATATATATATGGATTTCATCCTACAAATACTTGTCATCAAAGTTGTGTCAAGTCTAGGTGCTCAGTTGAAAAGTGCAGTGATGATAGACATGAAAATGGTGCTACAAAATTGTTCTACTATTATCTGACATGTGAATGGATTTATGGAACTGTACAAATAAAGTCAGTTTCTGCAAGAACATACCAAACAATAAATTTAAAAAATGGAACACTCTATGCGGCCACATGGTCAGGAAATTTGAAAAATGTATAGTATATCGCCCATCCTAACACTACAGCGATATCTGGTAATACAAATCAAACAACCAAAATAATTCAATTTGATAAAAATGGAATGAACATATATGTTACAAAGGTTACATGCTATTATTCTTAGCCCCCATGGACTCAAGACACGAATCACAAAACAAAGCAAATTTCCCACTGCGGAGTGTGCAAGATAAAGCAATTAAGCAAGTTGAGCAAGGTATGGATGAGGGGAGGAATAACAAACTTTTGCAGGCTTTGCATCTGAATGTTCTCTTCTGAGGTGCTGGGCCTTTTGCCTTCCGTATTGCAGACCGCAACATGTCTAATGTAGCATTTTGTGCCTTCCGTATTGCAGACCGCAACATGTCTAATGTAGCATTTGTCCATGCCCTCAATACATCATGTAGACTATTTCCATTTTCCAGCAAAAACTAGTCGGATGGGTGATTTTTGGTACTCCCAGCATTTACCTCAAAGTAGTAAGGTGAAACAACCTGCAACTCATGGTCCATTGGTTCAATCCTCAAAGCTCGGATAAATAGGTGGTGATTTTGAAGAAGAGGAGAAGACTCACTTTTCGGCCTTTGCATGAAGAGCATGAGCACAGTATGCTGATGGCTTTGATAACTCACCAGAGTACTGCTTGCTGAAATAAGATGAGAAATAGATCATTGGTCAAAATTACAGTAACCACGATATTGGCCACAGAATAAGACATGGAAAATGCAAGTGCATGGTATGATATCTTGGCCTCCAAAACAGCAAATAGAGATCACATCTCACTTAATGCGTCATGTTTTTCTTTTTTTTTTATGCCGAAAAGATAATACAGGCGCAGTAGGCCATGCTCATGTCACAGAGGTGCCGAAAAGACAACACAAGTGCACTGTAGGCTTAATTGGGCTCCTGGAAATGAATAGAATGGGGAGAATTAAAAGGGCATGCAATTCCATATCTCGCAGATTAATAAATTTGTCAAAAACCCAACTCCATGGCAGTTCCCAGGGATAGATACACTAAACCTAATCTCCCAGCTCATCCTACACAAGAAACAATGCAAACAACTACTGCAATGGGCGGTGTCTTTCCATTCTTGGCTTATAAGCACACAGATTAAAAGATACGGCCACCATGTTTGAAGTAAAAATGCTATCACGGACAAGAAAACAAATCGGCAAAATTAAACAAGCACCTCCGCGGATGAATCGTCAGGAAATTAATAATTTGTCACGCTTGGAATAATTTCTGGTACTATGTAGTAATAATCTTTTGTTAGCACGCCTCAAATTTTGGAAACGGATTTGAATCCGACGAAGAGAGAAATCGAAAAGATTAGTTCAATAATGAGTAGCACTGAACAACACGTACATGTTGGCACACGCACCACGCAGGCACATACCTGGATGGGCAGCGTGTCCATGTCGGCCCGGAGCGCGACAATGGGCGGGCGGCCGGTGCCAAGCGTGGCGACGACGCCGGTGCGCATGACCAGGTGGCGGAACCTGACACCCAGGGCGTCTAGCTCGTCGCGGGCGAGGCGCGCGTAGGAGGAGAGCTTCACGTCAAGGTCGCCCTCCAGCTTGCGCACCTCAGCCGCAGCTCCTCCCACTCGGACTCCTGCAGCTCCAGCGCCACGGCCGCATCCGATGATGACGACATCATCTCCGGCTCCGGCACCGGCACCGACGAAGCGCGAGATCCAATCCGGTGAGGGGTCCGGGGTCGCTTGTGACGCGAAGAAGAAGGGAAAGTGGGGAGTACCTCCAATCTGGATCCGGCCGCGGGGCCGTGCCGTCGTGGGGAGCTTTCGACTCGCAAGGAGGGTGGGTGCGGCCGGCATCACGGCCAGCTCCGGGCGGGCGCGGGCTGCGGCGCGGCCAGCTGCGGGTGGGCGACGATGGGGAGGCGGGCGGAGGAATCACAGGAGCGGTTTCCTTTTGTGCGGCATGGACTCGCGGTGATCACAGGGGAAGACAGACCGAGGGAGCGACGGGTGCGGGATTGCAGGCATGGATAGACGGACGAACCAAAACAAATGTTGCACAAAAAAATATCCATGTTTTATTCTTTTTAGTTGTAGAAGACTTGTACTTGTTTCATTATTTTTCAAAAATAGAGGGCATATTAATCAACTAGTAGAAGTTGCCAACACATGCATTAGACAAGCATCAACCTGTTCGGTTGGCTGATTCGTGAAGAAGTACTACTAGCTGGTTTATGTGAAAAAAAAATACTGTTCCAGCTGAAAATTTACTATCATCTACGACAAGCCACAGCCAAACGAACAGGTTGCATTAGGCCAGCACGGTATTGACGTTTTCAGGTCACGCAAATTCACCTGAATCACACTCACAAATGTACGAGCCCACAAAGTGAACACGCATTCGCATTACGTGCTGAGTTCTGCTCGGCAATCACACGGTTTCAATCACGCGGGCACCACCCCCTCACCAAGATTTCATGTCTGACATTAGAGACAGCTGAGAAACTGGACTTCAATCCTACTTAACCTTTCCAAAACATACTGGTTCCAACTTGCAGATGAACCGGTCGTTATCATACCACTAAAACCATAGCCAAAAAAACGAACTTAAGAAGCTCATGTAAGTGCACAAGCATCTTTCATATTTATCTAAAATTAATCCTGAGTTCTAATTTCAATGTGCAAAGAACATTTGATGCCTGGGAATTGATAGCGATGGTGTAGATCTCTACTGCTTGAAGTAATCCTTCAGCTTCCTCAGCCAGAGCAGGTACTCACGGCTGTCCTTGTTGAT
Organism: Miscanthus lutarioriparius; assembly: GCA_904845875.1. Taxonomy (NCBI): domain Eukaryota; kingdom Viridiplantae; phylum Streptophyta; class Magnoliopsida; order Poales; family Poaceae; genus Miscanthus; species Miscanthus lutarioriparius. The sequence goes on from CAJGYO010000338.1 coordinate 80,778, forward strand.
CATGTACTCGTGCAAGAAGTTTGTGGTCATTGGTGAAATGCCACGCAGCTCCAGGTACTTGTGGAATGCCCTCTGCAGGTTCTCATCAAGGTCACTGAACATCCAAGAAAATGTAGATTGTCAGCGCCATAAAACGATTTGCTAAAGCATTTGAACACTCAAAAAACGAAAAATGAGTTGGCTTAGGTATTTCTTCTTACTTGAAATCAGGACCCCCATATGCAATCATGTCATGTTCATCATCCCCTGAGGGCTGTGTCACGGACAAGGAGTCGATGAGGACCTCGTCAGGATAGGCAGTGCAGGTGAATTCAAGGACCGGGCCATCACCCTTGGAGATAGTGACTGTGAGAGGAACGCTGGACTGTTCGGGCTTCTGGCCTTCGTCTTCCTCATTGTCATCTCCCTCCTTGTCCTCACCCTCGTCCTCACCATCACGGTCATGATCAGGCTCATCTCCAGTGACGAGGCTGGGCATGTGAGCCACGACCTCAATCTGCTCACCCTGATATGTTCTTTTAAGGGTAACTACATTCGTCCCCTTCTCGTCGCTGATTTTGAAAGGGAAGTTATCTGGAATCTCCTCAACCTGTTTTGAAATGAACTGATGAGAGCCTAACCACAAAACAAATCTACTAAAATGAACAGGCAGACAAGACAATGTTCTCTACACAAGATAAGAACAGGCTGATTGATCCCCAACATGTTTGCCATCATGTTGTATTCACACAGGATGGCTCACACATCAAACTCCATTTCATCTTTGATTACCAGAAATCATATATGGCTGAATTAAACCAGAAAGGCATTGCATTACAAAGGCTGACTCCTCTTCTATCCTACCATGTAGCTATTAGAAATAACAAATAGTATCAAATCAAACAAAAATAAAAATATTCTAAGCATTCTAAAGTACTCCCTCTATTCCAAATTGTAAATCGTTTTGGTTTTATAGCTACATAGTTTTTGTTATGTATCTAGACATAGCATATAGATAGATGCATAGCAAAAGCTGTGTACCTAGAAAAGCCAAATGACTTACAATTTGAAAAAAAGAGAGTATTGTAAATGGGTAAAGTGGCATATAATTTATCTATTTTTCTGCTCCCTTGCAACCAGAGAGTAATACTAATTCAGCAGCCATGGTCGCATGGATGCTTAGATTGGAACCACAAGGCCAACCACACTGCTCATACTGATACACAACAACTCCAAGTAGTGGCAAGCATGCATCAGCTTCCCTAAACAGAAACCCAGTATAACAACAAATTAACAAAGGACAAGCGGCAGATGAATCTAAAGAAACCAGGCAGTCAAGGCAGTGAAGCTACAGGAAAAAAAACTTTCTTAGGACGAGGTCCAACTGCCCAAGTGTACAAAACACTATAGGATGGGTATATTATATTTATATAGTCACTGAATAAACAAAGGCATCGAAATAAATTAAAATCATAAGGGCATTTAAGAATAACAGATTATGTGTGCCAAAAGTATCACAATTTGAAGATGGAAACTGGCATGTCACAGCCCAAATTCTGCCTCAGTGCAGAAGAATTACGAGCATTGAATAAAGTGGAAACAGGAGTACAGGATCAACGCTACCAATCACAGAATGAGCATATAGATTTGACCAAAAATAGAAACACAACAATACTACCTAAGGTCCTCCGTTTTGGAGGACCCATCAGATTCCAATTCACAGCAGGTGCAACAGAATAAATGACAGGTCATCAAATAATCTACCTAATAACAGGTCATAATATGCCCGGTCGCGTGTCTGAATTTACAGCGACAATGGATCTGGGTGCAACAAACAAGGATTGATTTTTACTCTAAGATCGCAAAATAGACATGCACACATTATAGATAGGGGAATCTGCTCGTTTACCCTGTCGTGGTCGTCGCAGTCCTCGGCGTACTTGATCTCGGAGTCGATGACGCTGAGTAGCTCGGCGTCGGAGCTGGGTCTCGTCGCGGGCGCCGAGGAGAACGGCATCGCGCGGGGCTTCGGCCGCGCCACGGCGGCAGCGAGGGGCCGGTGCAGGGCGGCGCAGCGGTGGGACCCCGAGGAGGCGGAGGCGCGGAGGAGGATGGGCACGGAGGAGGCCGCGGCGCGGCGGGCGGCGGCGAAGAGGGCCATGGCGAAGGAGGAGGCGGCGGCGTGTGAAGGCCTACTAGGGTTTTCTGGGTTTTAGGGGTCGGGAGTCGGGAGTTTTGTAAAGGCGTGGGGTGGCTTAAGAAGAAGCGGTGGTGGGACCCATCTGTCGGTTTGATCTCTAGTCTCCCATTCCATGGTTTACGCCCAAGCTGTACTTCTTGGGAAACAAGAAAGAACTGATGTTTCAGATTTGTTTTAGCATCTTAAAAAAATCAGTTTTTTTAAAAAAAATCTAAGAATAAATTGAAGTTTTGAGAGTCCAAAGTATGTCTGGTTTCTGTCAAGTGCCAATCAAAGAAGTCGTCACAGTTATCATGTGTACGTGTACAGGTTTTTGAACAACGAATTTTACTGGATTTCGAACTTGTATGACCTCGGAAACCAGAAGTAGAAGTATATGCTCAAGCTCACCACACTATTCAAACAAAACAGATATCTTAAGCAAGATTTAGAATGCCCTCATTTCTGCACAACAACAGGCTCATCGCACTGTCCCAGCCCCCAGAATTTGACAACAGCCATGTTCGCTTTGCTGAAAAACCATGGCCGAAAGTACTGTTCGTTGATTTGTTGTGAGAGAAAAACACTGTTCGTTCGCTGAAATAGTACAGCTCATGACATCCAGTTTTTTTTTTTTGGGAAAGGAGATTACATCTGCTTTTAAGAAAGCATATAAGAGTTTTACAACTGGGGATACCAGTTAACACTCTCGCATTACAGCAACAGCAACCCTTGCTAAACAACAAGAAAACAGGTAAAACCAACTAGCGTAGACACTAAAGGATAAAGCTCTTCAGAGCACACGCCTAACAGGAAGACAGATATGAATCCTAATACCTAATTGCCACCACTAAACATTACTGGAAATCTACTTGCTCCTGTTTTGCCAGCTGATACAGATACATTGAGGCAGATACGATTCTCCTTTTTGGAGTGCAACCAATTTCGTGTAATCATAGTATTCCTGTAAGGCTGTAAGCCTGTAACACATGCTAAGGCTAGGCTCTACCAAAACTGTCGTTCCTCATTGCTTGACGAAATCCTTCAGCTTAGTCATCCACCGGATGTACTCCTGAGCCTGCTTAGTCACCATGTAGTTGTGCATATAGTTGGTAGCCGACAGCGTTACCCCCCTTTGCTCCAAGTATTTGAACAGGCCTTTCTGAACATTCACAGGGAGCTCGCTGCAATACAAACGAACCAGTAAATGAGTGGATTAGTATCTTGCATTTCATTATTACAGGACTTAAATGCACGCCAAAACTGACATTGCTTACGTGAACTCAGGGCCCTCATAAGGGAACTTCTCTTCTCCATCATCGTCTGTTCTCTCTACTATTAGCATATCATCAATGGTGATCTCCTCACGAAAGGCTGTGCATGTGAACTCAAGCTTTGGGCCAGAGTCTTTGGAAACTACCACCTTAAGAGAAATGCTGCTATCTCCGGCACTCTCATCATCTTCTTCTGCTTCTTCATCATCCTTGGCAGAACTCTCACCATCGCCCTCACCATCCTCATCATCAAATTCAGGGCCTCCTTCTAAATTAGGCATGCTGACAGTAACCTCAATCTTCTCATCCTTGTAGTCCCTTCTCAAAATAACCACGCTCATACCATCTTCGTCAATTATTTCAAATGGGAAGTTGTCTGGAACAGGTTCCTGACAAAAGAAGGAAAAAATGAATATAGCTAAGCTAACAACCTTATATATTTGCAAAATCAAGGACCCAAAGTAGGGTGGAACCAGAAAAGTGAATTTTATGTTAAATGTCAAATGTTGCAGAAAGTAACATCTGCCCAAAGTCTTTTCAGGACTGTGCATCACCAGATAAGCAGTCAACCTCAATGTCAGTTTGAACATTGCTCTCACGCGGAGCCTCAAAGTAGTTCAAAACTTGAAGCCGAATTCTCAACAAATTCAATCATTGGTCTTTGGTCCCACTAATTGTGAAGTCACAGTCCCTAAAAATCATTAGAATGATTGGGTGATTTGACATCAGCTGAATGATTGCAGCTGTTCAGAAGAAAAATGATAAAAAAAATATACGCGGGCTTCTTTTGCATTATACAATGAAGAGGCAACATGGTATCGAGCCAGTCTCATTCAAAGAAGTACCAGCAGCATGCTTTATTGGTCATGTATATGTTCATGAAACACAGGAAAAGAAAATACCTAAGACAAGATGGTTTACTTATATAATTAGACTCTTCAGTGGATATTCATGTCAACATCCGAGAAAAAACAAATGCAAGAAAGTCAGGAATCTGGATGATTGAACACAGTGAATAACAGATGCAAGGAACAAAACAGCTCTGAACACTGACTGACTCATATAGCATATTTGCAGTATGATTTCCACTAACAGAATATAGATACCACGACTGCAGAATTTTGATACCGAGTTGTGCAGATGGAAATATTATCCATGTAAGAACACGAAATTGTTTAATCCACTACCACCAAGGTATTAAAATTTCCTTTCAGGAGATAAACCTCCTCCATTTGTATAGTACATAAGTCACTAAAAAACTCTCGGTGTTATTATTAATCAAACCGTTTATGCCAGCATTAAGTGGTCAGATTACCCACAAAAAAAGGCTGTTAGGTCCTGTTGTGAATTGAGCTCTTTCCTAACACACCAAATTATAGATGGATCTTCAAAGTAGTGGTAAATTAGTAGCTAGCACGAGTATTGAGCTCAGTGAGCAGAAGCGATAAATTCCTACCTATCATTCGCAGACATTCATAACACACGACAAATTTCAGTAAAGTTGCCATCTCTCTCCATCACAAATTTCTCTCTAATACCGTAATACGGCCCAATACAATTCTTCTACTCGCGAAATCCCCACTACTCTGATAAGGGGAATACGTTTACCACATAATTCGACGGAAACTGAACAATTCAAGTCGCAAAGCACGAGGGACCCACAGTCACCTGCTCGTCGCTGTCGAGGTACTCTTGCGCTTCCCTGATCTCGACGTCGAGGGCTCCGGCGAGGTTTCCGGCGCCGGACCCCTTCTTCTTCTTTCCCTTAGCCTTGCTCTCCAACACCACCGGCGCCGAGTTGGGGCCCTTCGCCGCGTGAAACGGAGCTGAGAACGGCTGCCGGCGCCGCGGGCAGACGCACGCGCCAACGCTGCGATCTGGGGACAGGACGGAGAGGAAGGAGGTGGCGGAGGCGGAGGCGGCGGAGGTTGCAGAGACGAAGGCCATGGCGGTGTAGGTGAGTGACGCAGGAGGGGATAAGACGAGGAAGAGGGAGTAGAAGCCGAGTAGGGGTTTGCTTTGGGTTTTGGATTGGATGGCTTTATTGCTTGGGCAGAAGCAGAATGCGCATGGGCTGCTGGTTTGTGTGGCCCACACGTCAGTGAGAAGTGACGGTACAAACACGTCAATGAGACGGTGTTTGTAAATTTGGTAGAAGAACTGAATTAGTGTAACTCGAAAGCCAAAAAAATTGTTGAGAATCTTTCAAGAAACTGAACAACTTTCGTATGGGAATTCGACTTCTGAAAGTTGAGTTTTTGTTCCTTATTAAGGAAAAGTGACAGTTGTTCGTTGGATATCCAAATTGATAGTCATTTGCTGGTAGACATTCTGTTTCGAGCAGTTTGCCACAAGACACTCTGGTTCAGTGAAATTAGACCATATGATACCGCGGACCGGTTGCAGCCACTTGAGGAGAGAGAAAATTTCGTTTTAGACATCCGGTGCCCCTGAGCCACAGTTAGGTCCGCCCCCAACCTGGTCTGGTTGGACCCCAACGGAGGGGATGGCGGCGCGGGAGGGGAAGGCAGCGCAAGAGGCCGCTGTCGGAGGGGAAGGCGCGGGCTCCACCAACCATGGCTCCGCCAGCCGCGGCTCCACCGGCCACGAGCGCAAGGGGAGCCTCAACGTCATCCTGTAGCAGGTCTCGCACCGGCCGCCCATGACGCTGCTGCACGCCATTGGTGACCTCACACTCGCGACGCCCGTGGCTAGTTTGTCCTCTGCCTCCTCCATGACGTGAGCTGGTCGGCGCGACTCTAGGCGAGGGTGCCTCGCTGCCTCCAGCGGGCCACGCCTGCGCATCGGTGGGCGAGGCCCGGCTGCCTCCACGGCACCTCGCCGGAACGCCTGCGGGTGAGGCCGCCTCGTCGCCTTCATCGCACCCGGTCGGAGGAGCTATGGGCAAGGCTGCCCCGCCACCTCCACTGCGCCCGGTGGAGCTTGTGCCCGCGCGTGGCGGAGCCACGGCTGGAGGAGCCATGGCTAGCGGAGCCCGCGCACGCAACAAGCTGGACAAAGATCATCTTCTCCGGCAACAAGATCCACTTCGGCTCCGACTACACCTTCTGGCTTCCACCCCCACCGCCTTCGCCTCCAAGTAGTCAGGCCGCCCCTACCCGCTCTCCGCCGACGTCTTCCTCGCGCAGCACCATACCTCAAGCACACCGACTTCATCCAGGCCGCGCGCCTCCGCCGCATCCCGCCCATCTCCCTCCCCGACCGCAAAACCTTCCTCGACTTCCTCCGCGCGTGAAAGGTCCTAATATGGCTAGAGGGGGGGTGAATAGCCTATTTAAAATATACAAATCAACTAGAGCAATTTGATTAGTATAACAAATAGCGAAATGCAAACTTGCTCTAGCTCTACAAGGGTTGCAAGCCACCTATCCAATAATTCTAGTTGTTATGATCACTAGGCACACAATTCACTAGGTCACTACTCACTAAGAGCTCTCACAATTGCTACACTAAAGAGCTCCACAAGATGAACTTAATCCACAAAGCAAGCTCTCAATTCTAGCTACACTAAAGAGCTTGATATAGCTAGTTTGCGGGAATGTAAATGAGTAAGTGAGATGATTATACCGCCGCGTAGAGGAGTGAACCAATCACAAGATGAATACTTTATCAATCACCGGGAGAATACCAAAGGGCAAAAGACAACCAATTTTCTCCCGAGATTCACGTGCTTGCCAACACGCTACGTCCCTGTTGTGTCGACCAACACTTGGTGGTTCGGCGGCTAAGAGGTGTTGCACGAACCTCGTCCACACAATTGGGCACCGCAAGAACCTACCCACAAGTGAGGTAACTCAATGACACGAGCAATCCACTAGAGTTACCTTTCGGCGCTCCGCCGGGGTAGATACAAATCCCCTCACAATCACCGGAGATGGCCACGAACAGTCACCAACTGGTGCCAATCCTCCTCCACCGCACCAAGCCGTCTAGGTGGTGGCAACCACTAAGAGCAACAAGTGAATACCACAGCGAAACACGAACACCAAGTGCCTCTAGATGCAAACACTCAAGCAATGCACTTGGATTCTCTCCCAATCTTACAAAGATGATGAATCAATGATGGAGATGAGTGGGAGGGCTTTGACTAAGCTCACAAGGTTGCTATGTCAATGCAAATGGCCAAGAGAGTGAGCTTGAGCCGACCATGGGGCTTAAATAGAAGCCCCCACGAAATAGAGCTGTTGTACCCCTTCACTGGGCACAATGCGGGGTGACCGGATGCTTCGGTCATATTGACCGGACGCTGGACCTCAGCGTCCGGTCGTGCGATGTGTGCCACATGTCCCCTTGCTTCAAATGTTGATCGCCCGATCTCAACGGTCAAGTGATGACCGGACGCGTCAGTTAGAAAGTGACCGGACGCTGGGGGGTTTCCAGTAAGGTTCCAAACACGAGATTTCACGACCGGAAGCGTCCGGTCATGCCCGACCGGACTCTCCCAGCGTCCGATCACTCAATGTCTCCTCTGTGCGCCCCACGTCAGCGTACGTCAGCACTGATCGGACTCAGACCCTAAGCGTCCGGTCAGATTTTGCGCCAGCGTTCGGTCACAAGACCGAGACGCGAGCTCACTGCCGTCACTGACTGGACGTGCTGGTCCAGTAAAGGCCAGCATCCGGTCACTCCAGTGAAACCCTATCTTTTCTATATAGGGCGCCGGTGGCACCATCGGACTGTCCGCACTCTACGGGCGGACACTCCACCGGTGAAGTTTCTAAACCTTACTCAAATGTGCCAACCACCAAGTGAATCACCTTGTGCACATGTGTTAGCATATTTTCACAAATGTTTTCAAGGGTGTTAGCACTCCACTAGATCCTAAATGCATATGCAATGAGTTAGAGCATCTAGTGGCACTTTGATAAACGCATTTCAATACGAGTTTCACCCCTCTTAATAGTACGGCTATCGATCCTAAATGTGATCACACTCGCTAAGTGTCTCGATCACTAAAATAAAATGGCTCCTACTATTTATACCTTTGCCTTGAGCCTTTTGTTTTTCTCTTTCTTCTTTTCCAAGTTCAAGCATTTGATCATCACCATGCCATCACCATTATCATGATCTTCACCATTGCTTCATCACTTGGAGTAGTGCTACCTATCTCATAATCACTTTGATAAACTAGGTTAGCACTTAGGGTTTCATCAATTAATCAAAACCAAACTAGAGCTTTCAGCGCAACCCGCTACTCCCCTCCGCCTTCCATCCGTAGGAACCCCACCTCCACCCGCCCTCGTCGCCACCCGAGGACCCCGTGGCCGTCGAGGAGGCCACCACAGGGAAGCAAATCCGCACGCTCGAGCGGCCCTTCAAGGACCGCAACGTGATCCTCGATGCCCGTGGCCGTGATTTCCTCGCTGTCTTCTAGGTCGTCGTGCGCCGCCAGGATGAGCAGCGCAAGGCCGGCGGCGCCTTCCCCTCCGGCAGCGGCCTCCTACGCTGCCTTCCCCTCTATTGGGGTCTAACCAGACCAGGTTGGGGGGCAAACCCAAGTGTGGCTCAGGGGCACCGGATGTCCAAAATGAAAATTTCTCTCTCCTCAACCGGCTGAAACCGGGCCGCAATGTCCTGTGGCCTAATTTCAATGAACCAGAGTGTCTTCTAGCAAACTGCTCAAAATTGGGTGTCTGCCAGCAAACGACCATCACTTTGGATGTCCGCCAGACAATTTCCCCTAAGGAAAATGATGTGGGTCTTCAAAAGGTTTTATATGGGAACCATGTATCTGGAGTTGGAATCGACGGGATGTTTCTTTCTCTTTATCTTCTTTTTTCGTGTAGTGCTGCCAGCAGCTTCCATCAGGCACAATGCATGCTGGTTTACTTTTCAAATGATATGCTCTGAAGTGCAAACTTCTGATCAAATGTCTGCTTTTATCCTGGTAGATACATTTTAGATGTGGTTGTTGTGATACATGAAGTTCTACACGAGAGATGGCAAGAAATAAACACAGTGGTATTAATCTGAAATTGGACTTTGAGAAAGCCTATGATAAAGTCAGTTGGAGGTTTCTAGAAGAAGTGTTGAGAAACAAAGGATTTGATGAGAGGTGGATTGAGTGGGTTTTGAAATCCGTTTGTGGGGGAAGAGTTGTAGTAAACCATAATGGTGAGCTGGGTTAGTACTTTAGAAGCTATAAGGGGCTCAGACAAGAAGACCCCTTATCCCCTCTGTTGTTCAACCTGGTGACAGATGGGCTCTCTACAATTTTAAACAAAGCTACTGAGAGAGGTGTCATAAGTGGGGTCACCCCTCACCTGGTACAAGGTGGGTGAAAGGTCCTAATGGCTAGAGGGGGGGTGAATAGTCTAATAAAATTCTACAACAACACTTAACAAAATGTGTTAGACAATTTTGCGGCGAAGCGAGTGTTGCGCTAGCCTACTAAAATGCAAGCCACCTACCACAATTCTATTTCGAATAGTGTATGTCCACACAATAGCTATGACACTTAGCTAAATTAGTGTGCTCTCAAAGACTAACTAAAGAGCAACACTAATCAAACAAACAAGCTCTCACAACTAGCTACACTAAAGAGCTTGATAACTAGTTTGCGGTAATGTAAGAGTGAGCAAGAGAGTTATACCGCCGTGTAGTGGTAGGAACCAATCAATCACAATAATGAATACCAATGTAGACCAATCAGCTCGGAATCAAATGATGAACACAATGATTTTTACCGAGGTTCACTTGCTTGCTTCAAGAAGCTAGTCCTCGTTTGTGGCGATTCACTCACTTGGAGGTTCACGCTACGATTGGCATCACTCGCCAAACCCTCAATAGGGTGCCGCTTTAACCAACACAAGATGAGGATCACACAAGCCACAAGCAATTTACTAGAGTACCTTTTGGCGCCCACCGGGAAAGGTCAAGAACCCTCACAATCACCACGATCGAGTCGGAGACAATCACCTCCTCCACTCAACGATCCTTGCTGCTCCAAGCCGTCTAGGTGGCGGCAACCACCAAGAGTAACAAGCGAAATCCGCAGCGAAACACAATCACCAAGTGCCTCTAGATGCAATCACTCAAGCAATGCACTTGGATTCTCTCCCAATCTCACAAAGATGTTTAATCTATGATGGAAATGAGTGGGAGAACTTTGGCTAGGCTCACAAGATTGCTATGTCAATGAAAATGTGCAAGAGAGCTCCCTTGAGCCGGCCATGGGGCTATAAATAGAGCCCCAGTGAAATAGAGCCGTTGTACCCCTTCACTGGGCACAACGCGGGGTGACCGGACGCTCCGGTCCGATCGACCGGACGCTGGCCCTCAGCGTCCGGTCACGTGATTCATGCCACGTGTCCCCTGCTTCAAATGCTGTTCGTCAGATTTCAACGGCTGCGAAGCTGACCGGACGCTCCGGTAAAACTGACCGGACGCTGAAGCCCCAGCGTCCGGTCGTTTCCAGTAAGCTCCCCGAGGCATGATTTTTCGACCGGACATGTCCGGTCCACCTTGACCGGACGCAGCCAACGTCTGGTGCTCATCCCTAGCCACTGTACCGACAGTCAACGCGACCGGACGCAGGCAGTCAGCGTCCGGTGCTTCTGGATCCAGCGTCCGGTCACTGGACCGACGCCAGCATCATTTCGATCAACTCCATTTCAACTCTTACTTCTTCACCCTTGCTTAAGTGTGCCAACCACCAAGAATTTTGCATCCAGAGCAATAGAAAATAGACATTTCATTTTCCCGAAAGTGCCGAATCCCGCCTCGCAAGCTCGGCAGGAGGGAGAGAGGGACCCAAACCCATCTCAACCCTACAAACACCTTGTGCACATGTGTTAGCATATTTTCACAAATATTTTCAAGGGTGTTAGCACTCCACTAGATCCTAAATGCATATGCAATGAGTTAGAGCATCTAGTGGCACTTTGATAACCGCATTCCGATACGAGTTTCACCCCTCTTAATAGTACGGCTATCAAACCTAAATGTGATCACACTCTCTAAGTGTCTTGATCACCAAAATAAAATAGCTCCTACAAGTTATACCTTTGCCTTGAGCTTTTTGTTTTTCTCTTTCTTCTCTTCAAGTTTAAGCCCTTGATCATCTCCATGCTATCACCATTGTCATGTTATGATCTTCATTTGCTTCTCTACTTGAAGTGTGCTACCTATCTCATGATCACTTGATGAACTAGGTTAGCACTTAGGGTTTCATCAATTTACCAAAACCAAACTAGAGCTTTCAGTGGGCTTACACATTTGCAATATGCGGATGATACGGTGCTTTTCATTCAAAACACAGAGAGCAATATTGCCAATCTTAAGTTCCTCTTGTTCTGTTATGAGGAGATCTCTGGTATGAAGATCAACTATCATAAGTATGAGGTTTTCACAATTGGAATAGGAGAGGACACAATAAGAATTGCTAGTGCTTTCATTTGCAAAATTGGCAAGTTCCCAATGAAGTACCTTGGGTTACAAATAAGCTTTAAGAGATTATCTAGGAGGAGCTTAGTGAGGCTAAGATGTTTGAGGTAGGCGAGGAGCTGGATCTTAGAAGGAATCTAGGCCCTGATGAAATAGCTGAACTAAGTGAGATGCAAGAGGTGTTAGAGGTTGTGCAGATTACAGAAGAGGATGACAGGTTAATTTGGGCTCTAGAACAAAAGGGCATACCGAGTGTAGAGAGCGCCCGCTCTATGCGGGGTCTAGGGAAGGGTGTTAGTGGCAAGTCTTGCCCTCGCCTGTGCAATGTGAGGAGACCGCGACTCATAATTTGGACTCTGGAACCTTTAGGTAAATTCTCTAGTAAATCCTTATATAGACTGATGGTCAACCCTGGAGAGGTGGATACAAGAATGAGAGATTTGTGGGAGGTTAAATTGCCTTTGAAGATCAAAGTTTTCATGTGGATGCTGTGGCATGACAGGGTTCAGACAGGAGAGCAACTGAAGATAAGGAAAAGCAAGCGTTTAGAATTTTGTAAATATTGTGGATGGTTGGAAACTAGAGATCATCTTTTCTATAATTGCCATATAACCCAGGTCGTTTGGGTCTGGATTAGAGTTAGTTTAAGATGGGGACAAAGACCTATTTCGATGACTAACTTTTAGGATATGCTTAACTCAGGAGAGGTTGAGAGATCTAAGAGCGTGATTTTTTTCATTTTGGCTAGTGTTGCCTGGTGTTGTCGGGAACCTAATACTGGGGTACCCAGGGAGGTGGAACTAATAACCATTGAACATTAAAAAACTCCCGAACGGATAGGGGCACCACAGCGCTTCTTGCCCGAATGACGGGAGTTTGGTTCCGCCTCGCCCGGTGCCCGTCGGCCAGCTCCGCCTCCCCCGACGGCTGGGGGACGGCTCTGCCTCGCCCGAGGACTGAGGGCTAGACTCCGCCTCGCCCGACCCTCGAGGGCTAGGCACCGTCTCGCCCGACCCCTGAGGGCTAGGCTTCGCCTCACCCGACCCCCAAGGGCAAGGCTCCACCTCGCCCGACCCCCGAGGGCTGGGCTCCGCCCCGCCCGACCTTCGAAGGCCAGGTTCCACCTCACCTGATAGACTTTGCCTCGCACGATATCTAAAGGCTGGCTCCACCTCACCTGACAACCGCACCCTGCGCCCTCATGATGATAGGCATAGGGTAAGACAAGACGTTCGGGTCAACCGCGGCATCAGGAGCCATGCCCTGCTCCCCTGTAGGGAAGTACCGTCAGGATGTGATAGGACGAGCGCTTAGGCGTGGCAGAGCTTGAACAATGTCATAGGTGCATGCTTTCCGCCCTACAGTGTTGTAGGCGCCGCCCTTAGCCTCCGGGCGAAGAACCCGACACGGGCATACGACAACCACTACGTTCCAAGGGGGGACTCCCATCCTCTACAGTGGCAAACGAACAGTCACCATGCCCTCCGCTCCCCACAGGGTTGGGGATCGACAACCCTGTCTGACACGCCGCCCGCAGGGGCGGGACGGGACGCCCCACTTACTAAAAGGGGCCAGGGCAGGGCCTACGAAGATCAGCAAACACGCCACTTCTGACACTGTCCCCCTTGCTGTACATGGTAGGCACAGGGAAAAAGGAAGACCCGAGCCCCTCGAAGGAACTTCTATACCCTTGGTATTTTCCTCTTTCACCTATCTGTAACCCCTGCCCCCCCCTTCGTCTATAAAAGGGAGGGCAGGGCTCCCCACTAGAGGGACAGGAAAAAAAGAGACCGACTTTCAACGGGCAACTCACATACAGACGAACTCATAGAGGGTTCAGTTCAACTCACATACACAGCCAAGCCGCCGTCAGGCTCTTGGCCTCCTTTCGACCCTTCCATCAGAGACCTGGGACCAGTCCCTCTCTCGACCGTGTGTACCCCCTACTACGAACTGCTTTTAGCGCTAATAGCACGAGCAGCAACAGACTGGACGTAGGGACATTTAGCCCGAACCAGTATAAACCTTGTGTCCTTTAGCGCACCATCTGGGCCTAACGCACATAATTATAAATTTACTAGCCAGTGCTTGTTCGAAACATCGACAGTTGGCGCGCCAGGTAGGGCCTTTGCGTGTTCCAAACCAGGCCTCAGATGGCTAACCACAACGTCAGCTGGGTCCTAGGTGCACACGCGCGCTTCAGGAGCCTAGATTTCGTCATCACGGTGGGAGGAGAGTTGGTACGGGCGTAGACCACCATCCAATCTCTCCCCTCCATCGTCCTTGACCACAATAAGTGTGGGCGCCAGCTTGGCATCTCCCTTGGACCCCAGCAATCCAGTGCGGAGCGCCCCGACAGCGCTTCTGTTCGGTCTCCGCAACGCCGCGGCGACCGCTTGCCACTTGGTGGCACTACGCATGGTTCAACCGCCCGTGGACAGCGAGTTCATGGGGGTAATTGAACATGACACGGAGTCCATCCACAAACTCCACACCGAGGAGCCAGAGTCATCCTCCAGCTCTGACTCCAGCAGGGGGAGCCATCACCCTTCCCAGGAATGCTTCATGGCGGAAACCTCTGAGGGGCACATCGAAAGCGTCTCCGAGGGGGAGGCCACCCCGATAGCCAACCCTAACGCCAGGACCAGAGGGGAGGCAGTGGACCCATCCCACGTAAGGATGGAGCAGCTGAGAGCATGAAAACTGGATATCGATGACGCCGGACAACAGCTTGTTCGGGAGTACCGAAAGGTCGATGAGGAAATCAAGCGTCGCGGAGACGGTGGGCACGCACGCGCCACCGCCCATAACGTACACTAGAGGATCCTCACCGATGACGGAACCCTCCCTCACTTCGCTCGGGCAAGTCAGAACATCACCGCTGCGACGGCCTTGTTTCACGGCCTTCTAGAGGCTGCGACGACCGAGGATCACCGGGCACACCGGGAAATTCACATGTTGCTCGAGCGTGCGGCGGCGTAGCAGGTGGAAAGCTCGTTGTCTCGGCGATGCGAGCCCAACACCAGCCAGCACACACCCTCGGTGCACCTCACCAAGAACACATCGGTTCACCAGACACCGCCAGATGGCAGGCGACACACCCCTATTCCGGTGCATCAACATCTCGACCACAACCGCGACGCATGCAGCACCATCGACGCCCGCAGACGCGCCTACAACGACTCAAGAGAAGGAGCCAAACACGGCTACCACACTCGGTGCGGCGGACGCTACGATAGCAGCGAGGACCGGAGCCCGAGCCCCGACCTGTCGGGCCCTCGGGCCTTCGGCCGGCACATCCTCAACGCTGCTTTCCCGCCAAGCTACCGACCACCTACCAACATCCCTAAATATTCTGGAGAAATGAACCCTGGGCTTTGGCTCGAAGACTATCGGCTTGCCTATCAAGCCGGTGGCGCGAATGATGACGATTTCATTATTCGTAATCTCCCACTATTCTTGGCCGATTCGGCGCGAGCATGGTTGTAGCACCTACCGTCCAACGTCATTCAAAGTTGGGTGGACTTAAGGGAGATCTTTGTGGGAAACTTCCAGGGCACGTACAAGTGCCCCGGGAACCCATGGGACCTCAAGAACTACCAACATAAGGCTGATGAAACCCTCCATGGGCACATCCGGCGCTTCTTCCGGCAGTACAACGAGCTCCCTAACATCGCCGATGCCGACATGATAGGAGCCTTACTATCCGGGACCACATGCGAGTCTTTGGTCCATAAACTGGGACGCAAGGGCCCACGGACCACCAAGGAACTCCTGGACATCGCCACCAGCCACGCCTCAGGAGAGGAGGCAGTCGGAGCGATCTTCGACCGTTCCGATGGCAAGGCAAGGCGGGACGAGGGCACCGGCGAAGGCACCTCCAACCGTTCCGCCAAAAGAAATAATAAGAAGCAACGGCGCGATGACTCGCTTATGGCCGCTACCGACCGCAAGGGGGGCCGAAAGCCCATAGAGGGCACTCCGAGGCACTTCGAAAAAATGCTCGAGGGGCCGTGCCCAAACCATGCTTTCCCGGCCAAGCATCTGTACAAGGATTGTGGCCTCATGCGTAAATACTTGTCCGGAGGCCTCAACAAAGGGGAGCAGGGGAAGGAGCCTACCCCCACCACTGATGACACCGAGGAGAAGGATGATGCCTTCCCAACATCGAACGGTGCCCTCATGATCTTCGGAGGATCAACGGCCTACGACTCCAAACGCCACCAGAAGGTCGCGCGCCATGAGGTCTACACGGCTGGACCGGCCACGCCTGCCTTCCTTCGGTGGTCTGAATCCGCCATAACCTTCGACCAAGATGACCATTCGGATGCCATCCCACACCCGGGAAGGTACCCACTTGTGGTTGACCTGATCGTCGGCCCAAAACGGCTTATGAAAGTACTGATGGATGGAGGCAGTGGCCTCAACATCATGTACGCAAAGACGCTCGACGAGATGGGCGTCGACCGGACAAACCTCCGCCCGATCCGAGCTCCTTTCCATGGCGTCGTGCCTGGCAAACAGGTGGTGCCGCTGGGGCAGATCGATCTGCCTGTCACTTTCGAGGATCAGTCCAACTACAGGACTGAGACCCTCACCTTTGACGTGGTAGGATTCCCGGGAACCTTCCACGCCATCCTAGGCCGACCATGTTACGCAAACTTCGTGGCCGTCCCACCTCAAGCTGAAGATGCCGAGCCCTCGTGGGGTCATCACCGTCGGCACCTCCTTCCAACGTGCTTATGAGTGCGAAGTCGAATGCTGCGGCCACGCCGCCGCGGTCGTCGCCTCCAGGGAACTCACCGCCCTCAGGGAGGAGGCTGCCGAAAAAACGCCCGACGTGAAGAAATCAACCGGGTCGTTCGAATCGGTAGAGGGCTCCAAGGAGGTCCTCGTAGACCCTAGCAGCTCTGAGGAAAAAATGGTACGCATTGGTACCATGCTCTCCTCCGAATAGAAAAGCGCGCTCGTCGACTTCCTCCGCGACAACAAAGACATCTTTGCGTGGAAACCCTCGGATATGTTGGGCATCCCGAGGGAGGTCACCGAGGATACTTTAAAAATCCACCCAGGCTCCAAGCCGGTAAAACAACGCCTGCGCCGCTTCGATGAGGAAAAGCGCAGGGCCATCGGTGAAGAAATAACAAAACTGTTGGCCGCCGGATTCAACAAGGCATGCCCAAAGGACCCGTTTCCTTTGTCACGCATAGACCAAATAGTCGATTCTACCTCAGGGTGCGAAACCCTCTGCTTCCTTGACGCCTACTCCGGCTACCACCAAATTGCGATGAGAGAGTCCGACCAGCTCGCGATGTCTTTTATCACCCCTTTTGGATCGTTCTGCTACATCTCAATGTCGTTCGGTCTGAAGAACGTCGGGGCAACTTACCAGCGCTGTATGCTCAACTGCTTCGGGGACCTCATCGGGCGGACCATTGAGGCCTACGTCGACGACATCGTAGTTAAGTCCAAATGGGCTGACCACCTTGTCGCCGATCTTGAAAAAACCTTTACTAAACTCCGGGCAAATGGCATCAAACTCAATCCTGAGAAATGCATTTTTGGGGTCCCGAGGGGCATGCTACTCGGCTTCATTATCTCCGAGCGCGGCATCGAAGCCAACCAAGAGAAAATTTCAGCCATCACGAAGATGGGCGACATAAAGGGGGTTCAACGGATCATAGGGTGCCTCGCCGCCCTCAGCCGATTCATCTCACGCCTCGGCGAACGAGGACTTCCCCTTTATCAACTCCTGAAGAAAGCCAACCGCTTCGAGTGGATAGTCAAGGCCCAGGAGGCGCTCGACATGGTCAAGTTGCTTCTAGCAAAGCCCCCAGTCCTGGTCCCTCCGAGCGACGGAGAACCCCTCCTACTATACATAGCGGCCACCATGCAAGTGGTCAGCGCCTCCCTGGTAGTAGAGCGGGAAGAAGAGGGGCATGCCTTCAAAGTACAGTGCCCAGTGTACTTCATTAGTGAGGTACTATCCGACTCCAAAACCCGCTACTCCCAAATCCAGAAACTCCTATACACCGTACTCATCACCAAGAGGAAATTGCGCCACTACTTCGAGTCACACGTCGTGACAGTCGTAACATCGTTCCCCCTCAGCGAGGTCATCCATAGCCAGGACGCCATGGGGAAAACCGCAAAATGGGCACTCGAGCTAATGGATCAAGGGATCGTGTATGCACCCTAAACGGCAATCAAGTCCCAGGTTTTGGCTGACTTCATCGTGGAGTGGACCGAGGTCCAGATGCCACCAGCGGTCGTCGATCAAGAGTACTGGACGATGTACTTCGACGGGTCGCTGATGAAAAAGGGCGCCGGTGCAGGGCTGGTCTTCGTATCACCCCTCGGGGTCCGCATGAGGTACATGGTTCGTCTCCATTTTCCCTCGTCAAATAATGTGGCCGAATATGAAGCACTCATCAACGGCCTTTGAATCGCCATCGAGTTGGGCATTCGACGCCTCGACATCAGGGGTGACTCCCAGCTGGTCGTCAACCAAGTCATGAAGGAGTCAACCTGCCATGACGCCAGGATGGCTACGTACTGCCAAGAGGTCCGACGACTAGAAGACAAGTTTGACGGCCTCAAACTCAACCACATCCCAAGGCGCCTCAACGAGACGGTCGACGCACTTGCAAAAGCCGCGTCTGGCTGAGAGCCGGTGCTAACGGGCATGTTCGCCAGCGATCAACATAAACCCTCGGTGCGCTACGAAAGGACAAAACCGGCCAATGATGGCCCGTCTGATCCGGCCCCGAGGGCCAATCTACCGATGGCTCCGCCCGACCCCGAGGTCATGGAGCTTGAAGTGGATCCAACAACGGAGCCTGACCCTCCGGATGACTGGAGAACGCTCTACATCAACTACCTCCTCCATGACGCACTACCAGCAGACAAGACAGAAGCTCGACGGCTCGCACATCACGCCAAGTCCTTCGTTCTTGTAGAGGGCGAACTCTACAAACGAAGCCACACCGGGATCCTGCAGCTCTGTATCCCCGGCGAACATGGAAGACTTCTGCTAAGTGACATCCACGGTGGGGTCTGCAGTCACCATGCCGCACCGAGGACCATGGTTGGAAACGCATTCCGACAGGGTTTTTACTGGCCCACTGCAGTAGCCGATGCCGAGCAAATCATACGCGCCTACGAAGGGTGTCAATACTACGCTCGGCAAACTCACCTCCCGGCCCAGGCACTCTAGATGATCCCCATCACATGGCCCTTCACGGTCTGGGGGCTTGATCTGGTTGGGCCATTCAAAAAGGCGCCCGGGGGCTTCACCCACCTACTTGTCACAATAGACAAGTTTACGAAATGGATCGAAGCTCGGCCGATCTCCACGATCAAATCCGAGCAGGCCGTGTTGTTCTTCCTCGACATCATCCATCATTTTGGAGTACCAAACTCTATCATCACGGACAATGGCACATAGTTCATCGGCAGGAAATTCATCCGATTCTGCGATGAACAACACATCCGGATCGACTAGGTGGCCGTCGCGCACCCCGAGACAAACGGGCAGGTCGAGCGCGCAAACAGCATGCTCCTACAGGGCCTCAAGCCTAGGATCTTCAACCGGTTGAACAAGTTTAGCGCACGCTAGGTCGCTGAGCTCCCCGTAGTACTCTGGAGCCTGAGAACAACTCCCGGTCGGGCCATCGGCTACACACCTTTCTTCATGGTCTACGGTGTCGAGGCCATCCTCCCGACGGACCTCGACTACGGGGCACCAAGGATCAGGGCATACGACGAACAGGGAGCCAAAGCATCCCACCAAGACGCCATGGACCAACTAGACGAAGCCCGCGATGTCGCCCTCCTCCGTTCGGCCAAGTACCAGCAGGCGCTACGGCGGTACCACAGCCGACGGGTACGGGACCGAGCCTTCTGTGTCGGGGACCTTGTTCTCCGCCTTGTATAGAGCAACAAGGACCGCCACAAGCTCTCCCCACCCTGGGAAGGGCCGTACGTCATCGTGGAAGTACTCCGTCCAGGCGCCTACAAATTAAAAACCATCGACGACAAGGTCTTCACCAACGCCTGGAACATCGAACAGCTATGTCATTTTTACCCTTAAATAACGCATACTCTTCCTTATCAGTTTTTGTCTTTACAAAAACCCCGATCTTTAGTGACGTCTAACCCCTGCAAATTGCGAGGGGTCGGACCTCACTCGGGGGCTGATATAAATGATACAAGTACGTTTATCTTGCAAAAACTTCCTATGTTACATTTGCAAACATTCTCTAAGTTTTCTGTTCTTCTCATAACAAAGTCCTAAGGACTAAGATTTTAGGAAACAGATTCTGACTACAACTAGGTAGGACTGCGAGAGACCCACACCCCAGCAGCTGCGACCTCTTTGCTCACCAGCGTAATCAGAATTAATTCACCTGCACTCCTAGTTTCTTATGACCTGATCCATGGTAAGGGTCGGAGGGCACTGAGGCCTCTTCTACTAGAAAAGGAAGCTGAAAAGCTGTTTGCCACAACAAAGGATGAAAATTTGTTCATTCTTCACA